>JANJGK010000027.1:8970692-8998192 GCA_039081455.1 Macrobrachium rosenbergii | reverse complement strand
ACTTCATTCACTGTGCCATCTTCCTTCAAGGAGACGACAGGATGCCTCCATCGACGCCCTTGAGAAGAACCAAATAGAAAAGCTGTTTTCATTGAGGGAAATGGATCTGTATATGATAGTCCCAACTAGCAACGTCAAGCAAGACAAGCAGCAAGAAAGGGTCTAATTAATTGCTTTCAATGCCCTCCCCGAAGCAAATCAAGGGAAATGGGTGGAAGCGCGCCAGGAGATCACAAAGCCGTATGAGATCACCCCCCGAAAGCTGGAGACAACGCTGGAGAGGCCAGATAAAGAAAGCAGGACAGATCTAGTCTGATTGGACATATCAGTCAGATAGGGCTCTCTCTAAATGGCTAGAGTCCCTGGGAGTCTCCACCACCGAGGACATCCTTGAGTGGGTTCAAGATTGAAAACTTTTTATATTACACCCCTTCCACCCTAGCCACCCATGTATGTGAAAAGGTGCCCACGACTCTAGCAGAGTGCTGTGGCCTTGCTGACACGTGGGATAACCATCATGCCCATGCAAGCTCATTGAGATGTAAAATATGCCCTCCTTCTTTCACTTCCGGCACCCCTCCACCCAAGAATGGGCACTCGCAGAAACCCACTGTGTGGGTTCTGCAAGAAAGCCGGGTATTCCACCAAGCAGCGCCGAAACAAGCCCCAGGTGCTGCCCACAGCGCCTTTCAAACCCTCTCCCAGGAATCCACCAACTAGCAAGCCTGCACCCTCCTCGGGAGCAGTGCTACGAAGAGATTACAGCCAGAGCTATTGCACTGCTTGCAACATTTATGGCCACTCTCCCACATGGGCAAAATGTCCCAATAATAAATCAAATACTCCCATCACTGCCTTGGCAGTTACAAATCCCAAGTCCTTAGGCCCTCCAGTTGAAGGTCCCATACATGTGGTATCTCCTCGAGGTAGCTACCCTGCACACCAGGTCAAGGCATTTGATGGCTCTGGCACTCAAATTTCTCTCATAAGGAAAAATAAAGTTCCCTATGGAGTTATCATTAACAGACGTAAACTCGTCACAATTGAGGGTATCAATCAATTCAAAATGATACTCCCTACTGTCCAGTTGAGAGTTAGAAGACCTCATAGATCCAAAATCTGCAACCTTGCAGTAGCAAGCTATGTTACTGGGGGTTATGACATCCTCCTGGGACAGGACTTCCAGTCCCCGTCTAAGTTACAGCAATCCAGGGGTCCAAATCCCCCAAATCATTCATTAGGCATGAGTAAGCCTCAAACGCCTGCATTCATTCCCCTGCCAGTGTGTGTGCAGTGGTCCCCTCCATCAAGATCGATTCCTGATCCCATTCCGGTGCTCGGCCCTGCCCCAGTGTCAGTGTCTGGGCCCCAAACAGATCTCCCTCCAGAAGATCCCAAATTCGATTCACAATCTCTTCCAGTGCCACTTGCATGCATTGAGCAGTGCCACGCCCTGTCCGTCTCAAATGACAAGCAAATTCCAAATCAAATATTAGTGCCTGACCATGCCTTAGTGCTAGCGCCAGAGCATGCCCCCAATCTCCATTCAAGAGATCACAAACAGGATCCCCTCTCTTCTCTCGGCCTGGCTCCGCTACCAGCATCGGTAAGCTCACCCGAAGGTGCAGCCCCACAACCCATGCCTGAGCTGGTCATGGTAATTTGCGAGCCTATCACACACACTGCAACCTTTCTCTCTTTCCCAGTCCCCCGCAGGCACAGCCATGAGTAAGGATTCTGCAGTGTCTCAAATGGCCAATGAACTCTCAGAACGGTGGTGACTTGGGATAGAGCCAGCAATGAAGGACCCTGCTTTGGCTGCCAAAGAAGCTGACACAGATGGCATTCCAATGTCCTCCTCGGGCTTGGTTTGACTGATTCCCCTACCAAGGAGAACCATCATCCTAAAGAGATATGCTGCAGAAATCACGGGCGTGGGTAACGTCAGGTAGCTTCAAGAGAGCTGCTGTGCTCTCCTGGCACCAGTGCAAATTTGGCACAGTGCCACCCTTTTATCCTAAGAGGACCTTGGAACCTCTATCCAGAAGAGGGTGTTGGGTTTCCTCTTGTTTATTTTCCTTATAACTCTGTAATTTATTCTTTTCTTTAACATTTCTCCTTTCATTATTTTGTTCAATTAATCATATTATTTTATGCCTCACAAAGGCTTATATTTTACCTTGTTCCCACTCTGCCAATGCAGAGTGCAATTGACAGACATCCCAACTTTGTAAGTCCTATGACTTCCTTTTGAAGCCCCTTGGGCAAAAGAATAAACCTAAGCCATTTTCACGGCTAAAGAGTATAATTTCAGCATATTAATCATCAATTATCTTTAACATTATCATTTGCTTTCTTTGTTATTCCCTTGTAATTTAAACCCGAATCCGTGAACTGAAAAGACCGTGTACTTTACATATTTGTCTGTCCTTCATTGTACTTAGCTTCGTTCTCATAAGCACCATTGACTTTAGTACCACATCTGGCACTGTGCCGTCAACTTAAGTAACATGGTGACACCTAATGAAGACCGTGTATATTTTATTGTAATGCCTCCTCAATGCAAACTAACTGCATGTCTTTGACTATAACAACTATTATCAGTTAAGTGCATGATTATTTTAAGACTGACATTAAGGAAATCACTTACAGTTATTGTGTTAAACATTTACAGTAACTTTCTTATATTTGTAACTGTACCTGTCTTAAAGTAACAGTAACTTATGTTTTATCGCATTTTGATGCGTATGATAATCTATTCGTATTTCTTTTGAGATTTACCTTAAGGAGGTCAATTAAAGTTAGTGTATTTTAATATTTACAGAAACTTACTTATAGTTGTAAATTTACCTGATTTAAAGTAACAGTAATCTAAGGTTAAAACCTTTATTTTTTTTTCCTTACTCTGCGATTAATGTAAAATATTGAATTCTTTATAAAGTAAATTTTCAGATATCTCATATGATGCAGAGATTTAGATTACTAAATATACATGAGTGCCGTTAACGGGAAAATTAGAGTAATATAAAGCATTTGTCTGCTGAATCCTTGCTTTGGTAGATATGAACCTACTGAAGATTTGAGATGTCAACTTGGGCAGGGAGTTGTTATATCTACCCAAGCATTCCAGCCACCAAAATGCTTAATTTAAAGCTGGAAAATACAACAGTGCATTTTGGGCACTGCCTGACAAGGAAGGGCAAAGGAATATTGGCCCCTCCCTTAACCTGTTAATCGCACTCTGTATATCCCTTTCAACTTTTTCTTCTCGAACATGTGACTCTGTGGGAAACTTTGTTTTCAGACACGAGGTTGTGAGGAGATTAACCTGGTCGGAGGCAGAATAGCACTGGGGAGGCAGATTAAGAGAAAGGACAGCTGGAATGAACACCTGGACTTTGAGTCATAAATGATGCCCGTGTATAAGGAAACGACACTGACCCCATCTACCTGTAGGTAATCCCTGACCCCTGACTGAAGGCATACTAGGGCTTCACCAAAGGAACAAATGAGAGAGACATTGCTGGACACGAGTGAGACACATCTCCCCCTTCCATTCCTGCCTCCTTCAGAGAGCCATGCCCTACCATGTGATCCTATCTTGTAGGGAACTCTAGTTTTCTTACCAGTGAAGCCCTTAGCCCTTCATCTGCCACTATTTCCCTCGCTGAAGCCACCTCTTCTACAAGGTAAAGTGATCTGTTGCAAAGGTACTCATACTAAACTTCCTATTTCCATTTCTAAGTGCCAGTATTTCCATAACCTTAAGGCTTGGTTCAGGGAGCGTTTGCCCTTTCCCAAGAATTTTCTTTTATTGGTTTTGCCTCGTAGGGTGTGGATTTGTTCACAGGGAACTGGTTTGGTTTTGTCCCAGAGGATGTAGGAAGTTTGGTTTTATTTTGCACACGGACAAGGCCAGCTAAGGCTCGAATTTGGGTTTGGTTCGGGGGGCATTTGCCCATTCCTGAGAATTCTCTTGTATTGGTTTTGCCTTGTTGGCCGTGATTTGTTTGCAGGTAGCTAATTTTTTATATTTGTCTCCTAGGATGTGGTTTCAGATTCATGGACAGACTTGGCTGGCTATCGCATGAATCTTAAGGCTTGGTTCGGGGAGCATTTGCCCATTCCCAAGAATTTTCTTGTGATAAAAGAAAAAAAAATTTTCCTTTTAGGGGAGTCCCAATATGGGTTAGGTTCAGGAACTCAGTGAGCATCGTGACACTCTTAGAATAATAACCCCAACACTTAAATAGAGAAAAAATAGAAAGGACGTAGCGTAAACCTAAAAAAAAAAATAATACTTGGAGAGACACTGGGATACTGGCGCAGAGCGGGGGTAAGGTTTACGTACTGATGCAAATTTTTTAACAATTTTAACCGGCCTCATTTTAAAACTCTTTTAGAATTAGCAGTGCGGGACACTGCCTTTGTTTTTGATGGTAAGCTTTTTAAACAATCTGACGGTGTAGCCATGGGCTCTCCTTTGGGTTCAACGCTTGCAAACATCTTCATGTCCTCCCTGGAGGAGCGCATGCTTGATGAGTGTCCTCTCAGGTTTCACCCTATTTTTTATGTAAGGTATGTTGATGGATGACACATTCGCACTGTTCAGAACAGACTCGGATATTGACTCCTTTTTAGCATACTCTAATTCTCAGCATAACAATATTAAATTCACGGTGGAAAGAGAGGAATGGTCAACTGCCTTTTTTAGATGTACTGTACTTGTAAAAAGAGAGAATGGTTCTTTTAACAAGTTTGTTTTCAGAAAGAAAACTTTTACGGGTTTATGATCTAATTATTACAGCTCATGTTTTCATAATTTTAAGCTTAATTCAGTGTCAAGTGTACTCCATAGGGCATTTTCTATTACATCATATTGGCATTCCTTCAGTCAGGAAATAAATGACCTTTTGGAATATTTTTAAGAATAACTGCTTCCTTCAAAATCTTTTGTATAAAAAGCTTCGTAGTTCTCTTAATAATCAGTTTTACAACGACACTAAAACATTTATCACGTTACCAAAGTTAGTCATTTATGCTAAGTTTCCATTTTTACATGATGACTCCTTCAGAAAAAGCTTTATCCAGATCATACAAAATCATTATGGTGCAGTCCGTATTAAACTAATACCGAAATATCCCTTAACAATCGGGTCTTTAAGTATAAAGATCGGTTAAGTCCCTTCTTGACCTCTAATGTAGTATATAAATATACCTGCCCAAAGTGTAACTCTGGGACATATGTGGGCTCTACGAAGAGGTTACTGAGGGTCAGAATCGATTCTCATCGTGGAATAAGTTTTCGCACAGGAAGTAGGCTCTCCAACCCTGAGCATTCGAATATCAGGAATCATGCAAAAGTTTGCAAAACCCATATCGAGGGAGACGATTTTTGCATCATAGGGCAAACACAGAACCCTCACGAACTACCCATTCTAGAGTCTTTGCTCATTAAGCAGCTAGTTCCCCAGCTGAATACACAAACCTCTTCGATCCAACTGTACCTTAGCTGACGTGTCTCCTGTTTTCTCTTGTGTCATTTAGTCTTCTTTTCTCTGAACTGAAGGTTGGTGGGCGGTCTTAGCTTTTAAATAAGTTTTTTGTAATTGTAAATATCAATTTTAAGTTAATAATCAGTGTACAAACATAAATTTCCTAACTTATACTTAACTCTACACTTAAAACAGCACTTAAATCCTAACGGAAGCCACTACGTAGGAGTACCATACAAAGTGGCTCTCCTAATTAATCCTAGACTGAAATCCTTTCAATCCTTTCGACAACTTCTGGTCCCTGTTAAATTATTCAGCTGTTATAAAACAAAATATGAGACCAAGATTAGCACTTGTATTCTTTTATTGCTTTTAATACATTTTTGTCTATTTATTAATTTACCAATTTATTTGTTCTTTTTAATAAGCGAGATCTCTTCGTTCTGCATTTCCCTTTACCTTCTCTTACTTCTTTCTAAGGAACAGTTAGAGGAAGTTATTTCTGGTGATAGAAATTCATTTCTCGCTAAAATGTGGTTCGGATTCCACAATAAGCTGTAGGTCCCGTTGCTAAGTAACCAATTGGTTCTTAGCCACGTTAAATAAGTCTAATCCTTCGGGCCAGCCCTAGGAGAGCTGTTAATCAGCTCAGTGGTCTGGTAAAACTAAGGTATACTTAACTTTTTTTAACTCTCTCTCTCTCTCTCTCTCTCTCTCTCTCTCTCTCTCTCTCTCTCTCTCTCTCTCTCTCTCTCTCTCTATATATATATATATATATATATATATATATATATATATATATATATATATATATATATATATATACCTCTCTCCCTCGTGCTCTTTCTACCTATATACTTTCTCTCTCTCTCTCTCTCTCTCTCTCTCTCTCTCTCTCTCTCTCTCTCTCTCTCTCTCTCTCTCTCTCTCTCTCTGCTGACTCTGGTATTGCAGCGCACTGACTGAGTATTAGACGAATGTGTTTTCATAGATATCCGCCAATTTCGGTCGACAAATGCAATGACTCTACTGTTCATGAATACATTAAAAAATTATTTTAAACATGCGTTTTGTCTTTCTCAGAAGCTTGCATACTTTAGACCTCAACGCTGTGTGAATTATTTAGTTTTTAACATTGCGGTTGATATTACATTAACGATGAATATCTTACATCTAAATTTCTCAATGACGTTTCAATGCCATATTTTAATCATGGTTGTTTCGCCCCGATGTACAGAATAACAAGCACTCAAATGGTCCTCACAATAAAGTGTTAAAAGTAAAAAGCATCAAAACTCAAGTAATCTATAAAATTTATCTTAATCACATCTAAGATACATATTGTATTCTATTACAGGCATCTTGAAATTAAGCCCATTTGCTAATGAACCAATATGAATATCACAACTGAAGGAAAATAGCGCCAAACGGTACATAATTTGAGAAGCAAAATAAGAAGTTATTGGAAAGTGATTGAAGTTCCTGGGTGAGCTCTTTCATTTCGGGTTTCATAAGCCGTGTTTGTGCACGCAAGGGAAAATAAAGTTGGATAAAGATGCAAAGGGAGTCTCGCTCGGAAAATTGAATTTCAAAAAGGTTCCGAAGCACGGGTGAATGATTATCTCGAGAGCTTTCCTGACGCGGATGATTGATGGGGAGTCTCAGAAGAGAAAGGAAGACTGTGGGAGGTATTGGAAGCTAAAATGCATTATATATCTAAAGAACTGCAATATGAATTCAATTTTCTTAACCGTCAGGTTTCTCTTTATTTTAGTTTTCAACAACTGCAGTTGAGAATAGCTCATTCTCTTACTTGAGCATAATACTCCAACATTGATTTGGCCTGTAAAATCTTGGGCATTTTTCGAGACAGACCTTTATATATTTTGCCCTGGAGGGGGACAGTGCCGTGAGTGCACCTCATTTGGTGTACTGTAGGCATTACTTAAGGTTCTTTACAGCGTCCTTTCGGCCCCTAGCTGCAACTCCCTTCATTCTTTTTACTGTACCTCCGTACACATCCACTTTCTTCCATCTTACTTTCCTCAACCCTCTCCAAACAATTGATTCATAGTGCAACTGAAAAAGGTTTTCCTCCTGTTACGCCTTTCAGACCTTTTTAATGTTAGTTTCCGTTTCAGCGCTGAATGACATCATCATAGGTCCCAGCGCTTGGTCTTTGGCCTAAATTCTCTATTTTATTTAATTTATATACTTTGGCTGGTCCTCAAAAAAGTCAATTTAGTACCGCTTTTAGTGTAACTGTTGATTTTCCTCAATAAGTTTCATAGCCAGAGAGAAAGTAACCCCTTCATTCAGTCCCGTAGTAAAATTTGTAACTTTCGTTTCTTGTTGACCTCTACATATTTGATGGAATGTGAATGGTCCTGTTTCCAAAACGCTTGCTCATTCTATTTACTTCCTGCATGGTTGATGGGGGAGTCTTAAATGCTGTTTGAGAAAACTGGGTCATTGAAGGTTATATGTACACCATGTACCATGACCTGTTCTCAATCCTCGGGTTGTGATTTTTTCTTTGTGTTGTGGAATTTATGGTCTGTGGTTCGAAATCCATGGCCATAAAATATACTAAAGCGAAGCACAGTTTTTGTTTCCTAGACCATTCCACTAGATTGTGGATGGCTTGTTATTATCTTTCTTTTGTTAATATTCTACATACTCCTACACACATACATGCACACATACACACACACACACACATATATATATATATATATATATATATATATATATATATATATATATATATATATATATATATATATATATAAGTATATGTGTATGTATGAATGTATGTGTGTAGGATTGTGCAGAATATTAACAAAAGAAAGATAATAAGAGGCTATCCACAACCTCGTGAAATGGTCTAGGAAAGAAAAACTGTGCTTGGCTTTAGTATACTTTATGGCCATGGACTTCGAACCACAGACCATAAATTCCACAACACAAAGAAAAAATCACAACCCGAGGATTGAGAACAGGGTTATGGTAAATGGTGTGTATATATATATATATATATATATATATATATATATATATATATATATATATATATATATATATATATATATATATATATATATGTGTGTGTGTGTGTGTGTGTGTGTACCTATACCGTATATCAATATATCTATATATGTCTCATCACTGATAAAATGGTTCTCGTTTGGTGAACGTACAACATAGCGTGGCTAATTTGGCAAATTTGGTTTCGCGGTTGGCCAGATGACCCACACTGAAATACCGCCCATGATGGAAATGGAACGAATTCTGTTCTTTTTATTTGCTTGATGATAATCCCTTCATTCGTCGGATATTCGCCGATTATTACACCCGACGACCGCCGTAAGGGACGCTGGAATTAAATCCTTTGGTTAAATGACTTTCGTTATATACGCTACTTATTCCTTTTACTGAACCTCCGTTCATGTTCTCTTCCATCCATCTGACATTCCTCAACCCTCTCCTACAACTGATTCATAGTGTAACCGAAAATGGGTTTTCCTCCTGTTACTTGACCTTCCAAACCTTTATATTCTCAGTTTCCCTTTCAGCGCCGAATGACCTCATCATAGGTCCCAGCGCTTGGCCTTTGGCCTCAATTCTATATCCTGTTCTGTTCGATTCTATTCGCTACTTCACGAATGAGAGAAAAAATAGCCGCCTCCACTTCAAGTTTAATTTTTGTCATTAAACTCTTCTTATGTCTCCTACGTGAACAGGAATTTTAAACTGCACTGTAGGTATTACTAAAGAGTATATATGTATATATATATATATATATATATATATATATATATATATATATATATATATATATATATATATATATATATATATATATGGAGAGAGAGAGAGAGAGAGAGAGAGAGAGAGAGAGAGAATAATCCCTATCTTCATTGGGAATTGTGTAGTATCGTCATCACCCGGACCAGAAATAATACTAAAATATATACCTGTTGTACACCCAAAGTCCATTTGTAAAATTAGATGTATATCAAGAAATGAATTTTACCTTCGTTGTGCTCTACATCAGATCTCCTTCAGCTCTACGTCAGCTCTGGAAGAAGAGTTTCCTTTCATCAAGTAGATGATACAGAGTTGGGTCTGAATTATTCATCACGAAGTATATTTGCATGGATGGAGGGAGTTCTTTACTCTTTCACTCTCTCTCTCTCTCTATTGGATCAAGACTTGAATAACTGAATTGTTCTGTCTGTCCGTATGTCTGTGTCTTATAATTAATATACATATACATATACATATATATACATGTATATATATATACATATATATATATATATATATATATATATATATATATATATATATATATATATATATATATATATATATATATATATATATATATATATATATATATACATACTAATATACATTACTTTTACCCATATAATACTTTCTTTATGATTTCTTCCACCAGTGTCTCCAGCCATCATTCTCAACAAAGGGTTCGACAGAATTTCTTTCCTGAAGGTTTTAATCACATAAACACACACACACACACACACACACACACACTGCAAATCCCGCAAAGTGTTACGACCTGTATCTGACCATCGTTCTTACTGTTCATCTCCGTTGGGTAGGGCAAGTCCATAGGCCCACACCAGGCTTCCTACACCTCATCGCACTTTCTCAGGGCAAGATTTAAGCAAAGCCAGCTTTACCTAAACCACCAAAGCTAGAACCAAGGGAAAAGTAGAGCCGTTGGCGTCGGGGCTTGTGAAATAGGAGCGAGAAATGAAAGAGTGCAGTAAATCAGGATGCTATATATACGGCCCCCAGGGAAAGCCTTTGCCTAACAAGCTTTACAGAAGCACAGTCGTGCGTTCCGGCGTTAGACGGTTATGGCAGCTTATATTGCGACAGGTTTACGGTTGTGTTGTTGTCAAGTTGTAATTGCGAATGTAGAGGGGCTTAGCCTTCTTTCGTTTAGGAGGGAACAGGAAGCTGGTCTGATTTTGAACAAAAAATAAGAAACAATAAGGCGACAAATTGAATTTTTGAGGATGATGATAATGAACCCAAATTAATATATGATGTTATGTGAATAAATAACATCCCATCAGGAATGACTAATAATCAGACTATGGAAATAACACCGCGAGCAAAGAATAAGAGATTTCAAGAATCGTAAAACTGAAAGAAGAGAAGATTCTCACTCGCGAATAACTGAAATCTAACTTTGTATTCTTAAAAGAGCGCAGCAAATGACAACTTGATCGAGAGGGATAATATAAATACAAGTGCTTCCCCAAAGTCAGTAGATTTAATTTAGTCTTAAATATACTTTTAAAATCAACATGTAAGTTGCAATGTCTCTCTCTCCCCGAAAATTTGATTCCAATCTGATATTTTGTGATAAGATCTAGTTTCCCAATTATGATTGAAACCCTGCCCCCCCTTTTTTTAGATCTTTGCGTCAACGAGGAGTGATGATCTGGATCTGAAAAAGATCTATGAAAAGCTTTTAACATAAAATAAATAAAATTCACCTTGGAAAACTTCTGCCTTCCATCACTTGAGATACGATGTCAAGTTAGAATAACATTTGTGCTTTGCACTTACTGAATGAGATATATTTTAATAAGAAGCTTGAAGAGAGAGAGAGAGAGAGAGAGAGAGAGAGAGAGAGAGAGAGAGAGAGAGAGAGAGAGAGAGAGAGAGACGCCAGCGGTATCATAATTCCCGTTCCCAGCATCCATAATGCACGATTAATGCCATTCGCAAAAATTCCTGCGCGCGAGAGTTGGCGTCTGTCTCTCTCCGGAAATGAGTTCCTTTGGAATTATGTTGAGGTTCTTAGTTACGAGAGAAGTTCGGAAATCCTTTTCAGGAGGAAGAGACCAGATGGTGTGTGTGTGTGTGTGTGTGTGTGTGTGTGTGTGTGTGTGTGTCCAAAACATGTGCATCCATTACATGAAGGAATGGTGACTTGTTCTCGTAAATCGAAACGGCGAGAATCACAACTGGTAGACATGGCGGGATTTCGGAATCGTCTGAAGTGATGAAATGAGCGGAAATCGCGATGTGACAGTGTCCCTCATATCAGGGCATTTCCGTTTCAGTTACCCGCTAACTAGAAAGAAAGAGCAAATAAATATTAAATTTCATCCCAATTTCCTAAAAGCAACAGACAGGGGAACCCACCCAAAACTGATAACACCTTTTTAGAAGCGTCAAACGACCCGAATGAAAAGCGAGACAGACATACAAACAGACGGGAGGAGTTGCTGACTGAGTCTTGATGAATCCAGAATCCTTGAGAGCGTCTCAGCCGCTTTTTTCTCTTTAAGGATTTATTGTACTACACTGGATCCACTTTGTTGTTCCTCCGCCTTTGCTTTTGGGCTTCGATCAACAACAAATAATTGTCGCAGGGAATTTAGTTCAATTTGAAGTGATCGATTGGGTGTCAGAGAGATGGCTGGCTGATAGATGGAGGAATTCCGTGGGAGGGGAAGGCGCTGCTTTCGCCAAGTGATAAAAACTGATGAATTGATGAGGTATTAAGCTCAAATGGCCAGCGCAGATTTCTCTACCTGTATTGGCGTCAGTGACCTTTGCATTTGTGACGCCAGAATAATTCTAGTAATTAATTCATTATTCTTTGTCCGCAGAAAGTGTGAGTCGGTAAATCGAGTGGCAATCTCACATGAATGAGATAAAGTGCGCAGTAGCAATGAACCCTCTTTTAGGAACTCTGTAGTTGACCAGTTATTTTCAATTCAGTTTTATCAATCTTGAATTTTGAACTTGCTGTAATGAACATTTTTTTATGTTATTAACGGCTGACTTGAGTAACTAACGAGTAAATAACATTCGCAATTTTTATTGACTTTCCCTTAAATATATACATTTATATGCAAAAGGCGTTACCTTGGTGTATAATATATACCACCAAGTGTGTTTGGGTACGTGTATACATAAATGAATTTCTGAGTCTACGCATAAACCACAATATCCATTCTAAATGTAAATATATATATATATATATATATATATATATATATACAGCTTCGTGTACAAATAGCGCTACACATTCTGAATGAGAACATAAGTACAGTTTTAAAAATAAAAATGAAATTAATTTACATTTGACTTTACTTCCAGAGCGTGCTCTCATGACATTAAAGGAATGCTTGCTTTAGACCGATAGGGGGAACTTGGTCCCTGATAAGGTCACTGTGATTACACGGGTGTCATTTGGGAAGGAGAGAGAGAGAGAGAGAGAGAGAGAGAGAGAGAGAGAGAGAGAGAGAGAGAGAGAGAAGGGGGGAATGAAGATAGTTTTGCACAGAGAGAGAGAGAGAGAGAGAGAGAGAGAGAGAGAGAGAGAGAGAGAATTTTGCACAGTAATACAATCATATCACACAATCATAACCTTTTACAACTGTCCACTGACAAATGACCCACATGAGAAGACCTGCCGCTTACAAGCACCTACACACATTCTCGGCACACTTATTTAGGAAGCGAAGAGAAAGGAGTTGAATAATGATATTCTCAGTGAAGACGACGTAGAACCACAGCAATTAATTTTGAAGGGAGCTTTTTGACCCAAAAGGCCAGAGGTTACTATGGTGGATCTTATCCTCGATCCTTCGTTATGGAACAGAAATTCTGAACTGCAGCTCATTCACTAATTATGATTCCTTTTCTGGAGTTTTGTAACACTGGTAAAAATTTACTAGGCCTCTCTCTCTCTCTCTACTTCTGAGCTGTGCAACAATACTAAAAATTTACAAGGTTTCTCTCTCTCTCTCTCTCTCTCTCTCTCTCTCTCTCTCTCTCTCTCTCTCTCTCTCTCTCTCTCTCTCTCTCTCTCTACTTTTTTGACTTCTGTAATAATTTCGCAGCAACTGCATGCTCTTGGATTATCCTCTATCCTTTGCCAGTTGCACAGATATCCTTGCCAGTTGCACAGATATCCTAATCTTAATCTGTGAATAATAACTGCTAATTTGCGTGATGTTTCGCTCGATGTATTACTGCGGCTGTAGATGGTGTTTCTAAATACCATTTGGCAATTCTGGAACCTTCGAAGAAGAAAGCCCGCCTGACACTCCTTTCTTCTTGCTGTTGACAGTATGCTACTGCTTCGCTTTTCAACTGGGTTACTGATGGTCCCAGTTGAATGCTTATGCTGCTGCATTGCAGACAGCTTTTTGCAAGGACGTCTGCTTCTTCATGTTCATGGAAGGTGGAAAGTGTTGGACTTAAGCCTGGCGGATGGACCGTAAAGTATTCACTGTGACGTCATCCTGTTCCTTGTTGCTGACTGGCTGGTGTGTCCTTGCTCTGAAGTGTCTCATCAATGCTATGGTCGAGGTTTCATATACCAACTAATAAATCGGGTGGTATGGGAATGGAAATATTAATAACTCAGTTGAAGATATTACCATTGTCAGGTAAAAATGATGAAATACAGCCAAAGAACAAGAGAGAAGACAGTTTAACCAATTCTCCCTTATTCCTTGTTGTCAACACACAAGAACATTACTCTAGATGCAATGTCAGAGAATTTTGACCATTGAAAACTATGAGAATAACACTGCGTTCTTGGACAGGGCAAGGGAAGTGTGCCATTCTACTAAGTAGCATCCATGTTGTTCCCATAGCAATGTTTTCGTCTAACTCGGTCCTTTATAAATTATTAAAACACTAAGTCTAGAGTTGTTTTGAGAACTAATCTCGGCCTAAAGGTTTTCGCTTAATACTTTGACAGTAGAAAAATGATTCCCAGATCACAGCAACACAGGTAATATAACAGACTAATTTTCATGCTGGTCTATATTATACTGGTGACTTTGTAAACCGTTTCTGCAATTACACAGAAAATAGATTTAAATTGGAGCTGCTGACTCCTATTTTCTGTAAGAAGAATGAAGCACTTTCTCTCCCCAAAGGATCTGCACAAAATGGCACAAGACGAAAGGAGAGAACAGGTTGCCTGAGTAAACGGACCAAGTGTTTGTTCTTCCAAATGAAATTTCTTTTGAGCAGCTTTGCCGGAATGGCGATAAATGCCTTCCTGCTGGGGGAGGCGGATTTTGCTTAACTAAGTTTCTAGCAATGAGGCCCGCCATTTTGAATTATACTTTTCGAATTAGGTCTGTAAATATTGCTTTCTTATTGTTGCCTAATCACATTACAACTGTCTCTTGACTGGAGGTACTGGGAAAGCTAACTGAGTCAGCTGAATTCTAAAAGTAACGCTCATACGACAGCAAAGATTAGATTTCAGAGTAATCGTATCTCAAGTTGATAAGATTATTCGAAAATGTTTATAACTAGGAAACTAAAAATGTCTACTAGCCAGTATAACAATTATCTTTAAAGACTTTTCTAAGCACCTAGAAAGCTGCACAAACTGTCTTACTGGTCCAATCATCTGGTGGATAAGAAAGGGATTACTGAAGGAACCCCGAAGCTAAATATTGAGAAGAAAAGAACAAAGCACGATGAATTGTCTAATCAGGGTCTCACCATCTCATCTCCGTAACTTGGAGACATGGTACTCTTGGCAGGTATCAGAGGAAGTCTGAGGAGTGAGAATTTTCCTCTCCGGTAAAAGGAAAAACAAAAGGAATAAAAAACTTTTCTGAGCAGAAGGAAAAGTAGACTATAAAAAAATATCCTCACATGGGTTGCTTAGAGGTTTTGCCTTTACTTCAGTTCTGTCAAGAGGGATCCACACAGGTCTCCATTTAGTCTCCAAATACTAGAAACTAAAGCAAAATATGTCACACAGGTTCCTCACAAACACTTTTTTATTTCTGACAAAATCATAACAGAAACTAATGCTCTGGTTGGCTGCTGTTCTGTTCGGTTGAATTAGCCAGCCAGTGATAAGGTATCAATCTAGTTACGTAACGAGGCAGTATCTTTGCTTATTATCCTTTCTGTTGTTTGTATTCTTCATACATCCACATACATACACATTCCTATCTGTAATACATGCAAGTTTACGTAACTGGATATTCTATAATATCATGGCATTCATAAAATTAATATCTTATTTCTCCTCCAAACTGTATTAGCAAGGACGCGGCAGGAAAGAGAACAGACCATTTGTAAGACCCAGTTTGCATAGATATGATTCTCTCTCTCTCTCTCTCTCTCTCTCTCTCTCTCTCTCTCTCTCTCTCTCTCCAAGTTTTCCCGTGACCGGAGGGTGAACAGACACGATGACCAACTTCCGAAATGCCTGAAGTTTGTGACTTTCGACGACTCCGTAGATAATCTCTTATGACAGGAAATTTGTATTTATAAGGACCACTGGCGTCAGTTTGGATTCGTATGAAGAAGACTCATGAGAAAGATGAAAAAGATCATGATTAGCAAAACTTGTAAGGAATACTTTTCCAAAAGAAAAACGACGCAATCAGAATGGAAGAAAGGGAGGATGATACGAGAGAGAGAGAGATGATAAAAAACAATAAATGATTAATGGGCGAATTGCAATACCGTATGTATGTATAAAAGTGAGGCCGTGGCAATTTTGCCGTTTTGTGGAAATTAAAACGGGAAAAACATTTATAAATTTTTTTTTTGGATAGATTAATATAAACCTTTTGCCGATGAAAATAGCTGATGTATTTCATGCTTAAACATGGAAAGTGTGAAATTAATGATAGGTTAAAGGGTATGTGGTGGAAAGGTGGCATCGTTGTATGTTCTGTACAGTTGTGAATACACATACACACATCTTCATATATATATATACATCCATACATACATATACATATATATATATATATATATATATATATATATATATGTATGTATGTAGAGAGAGAGAGAGAGAGAGAGAGAGAGAGAGAGAGAGAGAGAGAGATAATAATATGATATCTGCAATGCCAACTCCTTAAGGTTCTTGTGAGAAACTTAATGAATTATTATTATTATTATTATTATTATTATTATTATTATTATTATTATTATTATTATTATTATTATTATTATTATTATTATTATTATTATCGAATTTACTTCTGCAGTGATATTCATAATAAGATTTCTTTAATTAGAATTGCAAGAAAAATGCCAAATAAATTTAGTAGTGACGAAATATTACAAATCATAAAAAGAGCTTTCCTTTGGAGAGTTCGGTTTTGAAGAGCGAAATGTCTGTAAATAAACACATAATTACATAGATAAACATACCACTACTTCTTCCTTCTCACATATTCTCCAAGAAGAACACAAGAAGAACAAAGAACAAAAGAAGAACAGAGAACCTTGACGGCCAACAACAAACAACTCAGCCACAACATCGAACAGGAGCCAAGAAGAGAAAATGAATCTGAGGCAAAATAAAATAAAAAAGAAAAATTGCAGAGCTAAAGCCAATGACAGAGATTCCAACTAGGCGCGCTTGTTCTCTCTCTCTCTCTCTCTCTCTCTCTCTCTCTCTCTCTCTCTCTCTCTCTCTCTCTCTCTCTCTCCTGAGACGACCTCCTTTCACACATGAAAGAACAACCACGATTCTCTCTTGCAAAGATCTGGATTCGATCAACTTGCACACTTTGCGATGAATTGCAACCACCAGGAACGCGTTGCTGGCTCAGATATTTTTGTGTGAGGAAAGTTATTCTGGCAATAATAATAATAATAATAATAATAATAATAATAATAATAATAATAATAATAATAATAATAATAATAATACATGCGAGACTTCAAGTATCCACTCCAGGTTTCCCGTTCGTGAAAATGAAACTTTGTGTAACTTATTTATTTCTGTGGATGGTTCGTTTTCAGCGTGGGGTTAACTCTGGTCTGGGGAATTTTCATTAATTAAAAAGCTTCATATTTCCTGATATTTTTAATACCTGCTCTATTTGTTCATAAATTATGCAACTGAACATTCCTGGTTTATGGCTATTGTTTTGTTAAGAGTAAAATGCTTTGTTGTTATATACCAAGGGGTCCACAACCCATAGAACTTTTTCAGGCTCTTTATTCCCGTTGTGAGCTTTTAAGAATAACAAACAGCATGTCTCTTCTTTGTTTTATTTAAATTCCTTTTTGTTAATTTGTTTTATTTGTTCCCTTTCACTTCTAATGAGTATCATTATGAGCAGTTCCCTGTTGAGAAAAGTCAAGTTAATATCAATGTCATTTTTCAATATTTTTATCAAATCATCTTCCACTTTCCCCATGCCTGTTTTTCTTTCAATATTTTCAAGTAATTCCACTTCCACTTTAATGCTTTTGTCACCTGTAAGAATAACATCTAGTTCTTTAACACATTTGTGTTAATATAAGTACAAAAATCCATACGAGCATCTAATTACTTTCTGGTGTAACAAAAATGTTGTTTATATAACAAAGAAGAATAAAAAAAAAAATCCCATTATAGTCGGCCAGGGAAGGACCATTTTTCACGATTCCGCATCCGGGTTCCTTAACTACACAATATGGTGTTGTTTAGTGTGTGTAGGAGGTAGGGTTATGAAGCCATTTCCTTTCAATATAAGTTTGTGATGGTGTCATCTGCCGCAATAGATGGCGTTGCTCTCCTTTCGTTTTATATATATGTTACAAGAACAGAATTAACACTTTTTTGAAAGTGTACGTAACGTGATCTAGCGATCTTTCTTCAGGAAAAAAAGGCGTGAAAAGGTTCACTCATGGAAACACTTGCATCCTTTTCCTCTCTCTCTCTCTCACCGTGTATCGACTCTCTCTCTCTCTCTCTCTCTCATCGTTTTCCGAAGTTCACCCACCCGACCTCACTCATTCTCTCAAAGCAATTGAATGGACTATTTAAAGAAACGCAATAGTTTCTACAATAATAGGTTTATTATTCAAATAACCCAACAAGAAATGAATAAAACAAAGCAAAGATTAAAATGCATAATAAATGAATTATCGAGTCAGATAACTAAACTCTAATACTGCAAAACACTTCTGATTAAAGAAGTCTCACTATGGCTAATAGCCTGAAAATATCCAAAATCACACATACTCCCCAAATCAATAACTAAAGTCATGTAAAAAAAAAAACAGTCTACCACATAAAGAGATTGACATTGCAAATGACTTGCATGTCCTTTTTCTCAAACTCCCAAGTCCACAGACATCTGTCGAAAGAATTAAACATGATAGAAAACTCCCAAAAATATATGAAATGCAAAACACAATAATGGAAAGTGTAAAATGCATAGCCAAGATATGGCAAACGTAACATAACAAAATAATAATATAAAAGAGGTATGAATATTCATATTAAATCTCCCACACCAGTTCAAAAGTTCATAATGATTAGAAAATCATGGTAAAAATCACAAGTTCAATTTCCTCCCATAAAAACAGAGATTTGAAACTCTACCTTATCTGCCGATTTTCAAAGCCTGGATCCTCTCCAAAGCTACGTCTAGATAACTGCAGTTCTATCACGTTAATGAATGATCAAACTCACTTTTAGGGCATATTTTGGCATAATCTAGATCAAATTAACGCACGTACTCACGAATATACATAACACTTCGGAGATCACCTGACTGCCAATATTGCTGAGGTTCTCACGCAGATAGCTGAGGAATCAAACTATTTGCTGAATACAAAGATTTTACATCGAGTCTCTCGCCCTAGTTCCATCTGACTCCAAACCTTCCACGATAACATCTTAAAGCATTGAAGCTATGAAATGCATATATATGTCCTTTAAGATTGTAGCAGCCATATTTTCTGAAATAGAGCTCGGCCACCACATAAGAGCGTCTCGCTCTCCTTAACGGCAAACTAAAACAAAAGCATATGTATAAAACATAACAGATAGGGCTATGCTCAATTAGCAATGTCTACTGCACTGCAGCTTTAAGGACTGCTCTCATGACGCACTTCCAAAGTCAATGGGGTTGTGTTCTTAGAGCCTTTACATGTAATCTTACAAACACGAATAAGCTTTACTATCCCCACAACAAGAATTATCAGTAAAATAGCTATTAAGACAATTAAAATTGTCGGCATAATATATTCCTGATACTGGAACATCACGGAATCGTCAATGTCTTCCAACGGTGGAACCGTCATTGGCACCTTGGTTGTAGGTACCGCCACTACCAAATGCTCGTTATGCGTATGACACATAATTATCTTCTCGGAACTGTTGAATACAGCACGGCTAAGTACGTGAAAGTCCGTAGACAGGATTCTGCAGGATGAATCAAACAGTTTGGATCCTCGAAGGACGAATGACGTCGACTTGTTGCTCTGGCACATCATTGTAACTGCACATTCCTTGCAAAACACGGCAGTAAGGGTGCTGGTGGACTCGATGTGGTAATCTCGCAGGAACTGTCTAAAGTCACATTCTGTCGGAGTCTGTCCATGAACTAATGATAACTCACAACCACCCACAGACACAACTCGCAACTGGAAAATACTACTGTCACACACACACTTCTCTCTAACTAAAGCACAACTTGTCTTATAACCAACTCCCAAACCTTGATATTGATCTCCCAAAATGAACATGGTCTCTAATCTATCCCATGTCACTACTGAATCTCCCAAAAACACTCGAAAAAGGTCTAATAACAAAAAGGTTTCATGTTACTGAACCAAACAAAACTACTAATGCAAAAGTCAAACACTCTTAATGTGAACTAATTCCAAGTGTGTATCTCAGAATAATCACAGTCAACTCACTATTAAGCACAACAACTCTACGGAACTCACTCATAAAAAAAATTCTATCCAACAGAAAAAAAAATACTCGAGAATCCTATCCAAGCACTAAAAGGTATCATATCTCGTAAAAGACATGAAAATTCTACTCCGGTTAGCAAATATTTCGCAACACCTGACTAACTCTCAACAAAATAGCAATTGACGTAATGGCAATCGCTCCCATGATCTGAACAACTACAATTACTCACAATACAGCTCCCTTCATTTTAAAAAAAGAAACTGAAAAAAAAAATCCAAATACTCAAATACGATCTCCCAACCCGAAAAAAAAATCAGACTTGTTCGGTCCGATATACTAAGTACCTCCCCAAAAAAATAATCCTAAACAACACACACATTGCGTCAGAATGACAAAACTCATCATAACACAATAACACACTAACACACGGTTCAAATCTCATATGAAATTAGCCCATGTCTCAATTCCTAAAATCATTCGAAAACAAATGACTAAGAACTTCAACATCCAAAATGAACAAGAGACAAAAAAAAAAAATAAATATCATATATATATACAAACATCAACCCACTTATCCCTCTAACTATATACAAACATTCCATTACATGACTATATACAAATGTTCCATTACATCCCAACTTTCTTCAACTTCGAAATATGGGTCAATTTCGTCACTCCAGTGTTTACATCTTTAACTACAAATCTATTCCTTCTTTTGATCTCTACAATCGCAAAAGGTCCGTGGAACTTCGGACTTAATTTATAATTCAGATCATTCCGAACATTCACTTTAACAAACACTCTATCACCCATCGAAAAAGCTACTCCCCTCGATTTCGCGTTACTTTTCTCTACCATTGCACGCGAACTAAGTTCAAGTTCTTTACTGATACGTGCAAATCTTTCTCTCGCTGTATTTATCAATGAAGTGACTGTAACATCACCCTGAACTCGCTCTGGTAACAAATCAAAAGGTCCTTTCAACTTGTACCCATACAAAGCTTCTGCTGGAGATATCTTAATTGTGTCATTCATCATAGTATTGATACTATATCGCACTTCATCCAAAGATCTGTCCCAATGTGTATCGGAACCACCCACCGTCATGCGCAAAGCTTCGATTACTTTCCGATTCGCCCTCTCACATAACCCATTTGCTTCAGGTCTATACGGGATTATAGATACTTTCTTTATTCCCAGTAAATTAGCAAGACCGTCTAAAGTCTTATTAATAAACTCCCTACCATTGTCTGTGATCAGACATTCAGGAACACCATATCGACAAATTATCCCCTTAAAGAACGCTATAGCAACTTCCTCAGCTGATTTGTATTTCAGTGGGAAAATCTCGACAAAGCGAGTCAACTCATCAACAACTACTAATAAATGTCTATAACCATAAGCGGACTCTGAGAAGTTACCCAGAATATCCATATGCACTCTCTGAAACGGCCTATGTGGTATGGGATATGAACCCAAACGACACGACACTGTCGTCGCTGGCTTATTCGCATTGCAAATAGCGCACTTCTTCACAAAGGCTTCTACTGCGGAAAACATATTTTTCCAAAAGAACTTTGACCTGACGTTTTCATACGTCTTGTCCACACCCAAATGAGGCGAACCAAATTTACAATGTACAATGTCTAGAACTTGTGGTACTAGACTCTCTGGCACGATGATTTGTGTAATCTCACCTATGCTTCGAGTACTTCGCAAGTTATACTTAACTTTTCTCACCAATAAATTATTCTCCAACTCTAGACCAGAAAAAGGCAACTTATACCCTTTCTTCTGTGAAACTCCCCTAAGAAATGCCTTAGCATCTGACAACAATTTATCTTCATCTTGCTTTTGTTCAAGCAAGCCTATGTCCCAAGTGACATTTTCACCCGTAATATAACACACTGCGTTACTCTCACTATCACGAATAACAATCTCTCCCGAGACTGCCGACTCACTATTTCTCCCCGAAGTATGCACTGTAGAAACGTGTATGTCCTCTACATGTGATCTCTCAGAACTACTAATATCAGAGACATTAGACACCAAATATTTACTCTCTTCTCCCACACAGGATTCGGTGTGTATTTCCTCATCCTCGACCGGAAAGTATCTGCTCAATGCATCTGCAACTACATTATGCTTACCTTCAATGTATTTGAGGTTTGCATCAAAATCTCTCAATGTTAGGAACCAACGTGCTCTCTTGGGCGACAAATTTGGCTTATTAAAAAGCTCCAACAACGGTTGATGATCTGTAAAAATCTCAACTTTATTTCCCAACAACAACATCTTAAAATGAACAAGGCTAGAGACGACTGCGAAAGCCTCCTTGTCCACAACTGACATCAGCCTTTCGTTACTACCACGCATTTTGAACTTTCTGCTATAAAAAGCAATTGGGTGTAATTTCCCCTCAAATTTCTGCATCAAACACGCACCTATACCTTCCTGACTCGCGTCAGTCACTAAGGTGAACGGTTGACTAAAATCTGGAAACTTCAAAACTGGTGGGTTCACCAAAGCGTTCTTAAGTTTCTCAAAAGCTAATTGTTGACTATCACCCCAAACAAACTTAACGTCTTCTCGTAACAAATCTGTCAATGGAGACGCTATTGTAGAAAAATTCCGCACAAAACGGCGAAAGAAACCCGACATACCTAGGAACGAACGAATCTGTTTCCTGGTTTTGGGAACTGGAAAATTCACAATGGCTTTAACTTTCTCATCATTCACTCTAACTCCCTCTTTAGAGATAACATGTCCTAAATAGACAATTTTTCTCTTCAGAAACTCACATTTGGCCAATTTGACCTTTAACCCAGCGAACCGTAATCGCTTGAGGACTTCTTTTAACACCTTTAGATGTTCTTCAATTGTATCTGTGCATATGAGGATGTCATCCATGTACACAAACACCGACTTTCCTAACAAGCCATGAAGTACTGTGTTAACCAGTCTAGTAAATGTTATTGGGGACCCTTGTAATCCAAAAGGCATCCTATTAAACTCGTAATGTCCCTTTGGTACTGAAAATGCTGTATATTTATGGCTGCTCTCGCTAAGGGGAACTTGTAAAAACCCTTGCATAAGATCTATAGATGAATATATATTCTTGCCACCGATCTCAACAAACAAATCAGGCAAACAAGCTACAGGATATCTATCTGGGCATGTTTTTTCATTCAATTTACGAAAATCTACACAAACTCTGATACTACCGTCTTTCTTAGGAACTGCAAGCAAAGGAAAATTAAACGGAGAACTGGACGGTCTGATAATGCCTTCCGACTCCCACTTCTGAACTTCTTTTTCTACTTCTTCTCTGATCTTAAAAGGAATTCGATATGCTGGAATATATATGGGATTTGTACCCTTTTCTAGGCGGATTGAATGTTCTAAAACGTCTGTAACTCCTAATTTATCTCCCTTCAAAGCAATGATATCTAGATATTCTTTCAACACTTTCTCTACTTTATCTGAATACTCAGGATAATCAACTTTAGCCAAATGTTCATGCAGAACTTGACTTCGGAACTGTTGCTCCTCGTTAGGAAACATGTTCCCGTCTCCACAAAAACTCACTAATTTATGCTCTTCATTAAACTCTTCAAAATCAATTACATAAGTACCCTTGTGATATTTTTTCACTGAGTCTTGATAGCTAACTAATTCTACTGAAGTCACGCCTGCGACTGAAACTTCATTCACTGACACCGTACTCACAACGTTTTTGAATTTCTCGGTTCCCTCAACAATGCACACTTGAGAAGGAAAATTCTTCTCTTTCAGCGACACTTTAACTAATGTAGGAACCCGCGGTTGCAATTCAATATCTTCCAACAAAAATCCTTTGAAAGATCTTTGCGGAATATCTTCACTCTCTGAGTCTAATGAATGTGTTACACATGTCTCAGACTGTGTCTTAGGTTTCTCACAAGTTTTTTTTCTGTGTATATATGGAACAAAACAACCTGACTCACCTATTGTAATCCCCTGAACTCCCGTAAGAATGTTGATGTTATGTCGCATGCAAGAAGGGTGTCCTAGCAAAACCATTTCACCTAAGGCTAATCCTTCTATGACCAAAAATGATTCTACTATTGTCTTTCCGCCGATACAAAGCGTAAGAAATGACGAACCTAAAATATTCAGTTTCCTCGCTTGTACATCACACACTGTCTCACTAGAAGGGACTAATTTGCACTCTGGAAACCTCGAGTGAAAAAGGTCAGCATTTACTAAGTTAACTGAGCTACCAGAATCAATGAAAATAAAAATTTCATTGCCATTAGAGAATCCACGTACAATCGGCCTAGGTTCTAGTGACTCTAAGACCTGATTACTCATTATCCTGTGTCCGTTTTCGAACTTATCTTGTGAAAATTCTGCTGTTCCTTTGTGTATCTAGAACTTGCATCATGTGGAATTCTCCTGTCATATCTAGAAAAACCTCCCCGTGACTTCCCTGAATATTCTCTACTCTTTGTGGCTGGGCAAAATCTCCATCCATGATCTGAAGATTTGCAAACTGAACAATATCTCACTCTGCAATTTGATTTACTATGTCCTAGTTTATCACAATTAAAACAACGTATCGTTGTGACTGATCTCTCTGGAATTTTCTTCGATTCTACTCGTGCACATGTCTTCGCTGTTGCATCATTTCCCGAATGCGAGCGACTATCATTATTCTGTGGTTTGGAAACCGCAGCTGACATCTTTGCACCTCCCTGTACAAAACTACTGTCCAGTGTCGGGCATTTTGATAGATTTTTGTTAATCTGTGCAAACAAAAAGGATTCGTCTGTATCCTGATCAATTCTCTTATCAAAACTATCTACAATTACATCTGGGACCGACGTTAAAAGGCAAGCAAAGTGTAACAATCTTTCAAAATTATCTAAGGAGATATTATTTCCAGTTACCCATGGAGAGCCTGTTATAGATTTCTTTAACTCAACTACTGCATCAAATAGATTCGCACTGTATGTGACTAGTGAATCATTGCCCTTCTTTATTTTGAGAAACTCTCGCAAATTCCGAACTGCGCATTCACGTTGAACTCCGCCATAAGTAGCTCGTAGAAATTTCTGCAGTTCATTCCAAGTTTTACACCTTCTGAACCCGAAACTGCGTGCTCGTTTCCCAATATCTCCTTTATCCAAATCCAGAAATGATTTAGCCTCTGTTAAAGCTTCAGCGCCATTCGTAATTTTCTTGGAATTCAGATAATTGTTCACTGACTCAATGAAAGTTTCTATATTTTGGGTTGGCTTCCCATCAACTAACCCTTTAAAATTACTAATTCCTGCGCTAACGCTCGTCACTTTATGCACCACAACTGATTGGGATGTGCTTGCTGCATCGTCCGGCATTTTGTGAGTAATCACACGCCCTGAGCGTAACAACATAAAAAAGAAACCAAAAAGAACACTAGAGAAAGGTAAAAGTTACCCCCTCTAAAAGAAGAATAGAAAACGGAGTTCTGCGCAACTTACGACAATGGGGTACTTACCAATTTGAACAGAAAACGGAGCACCTATCACTCGACTGCTAACCTGTGACGTCACCCACTCGAAGACGAAGCAAAAAACACCAGCGTGATTATTGTTGAATAATCACTTTGCGTAATTAACTCACAATCGCCACTATTCACACTTATTTGGGTATTTTGTTAACCCCAAAATTGCTCTAGAGATCATCCAGATCTATTTCACAACTCCCCACTCCCAGTACTCGAATGGAGACGGAAAAAAAAAAGGTTCCCCGTATTACCCACATAATCCGACCCACTATGAAGCTCGCTATCTTAAGACTGAGGGGTAACCACTCATGACGCTCACGGCCCAGTCGCCTTGGGTATCAACGTTATCAATTAGTCTATTAGCAATCTCCCTCTTTCGCCATCATTAAAGACATGGGACACTGCTCGCTGCCATTAAAATCATGAGGTACTGCTGCCACCATTTAACTCTGTTACAAGAACAGAATTAACACTTTTTTGAAAGTGTACGTAACGTGATCTAGCGATCTTTCTTCAGGAAAAAAAGGCGTGAAAAGGTTCACTCATGGAAACACTTGCATCCTTTTCCTCTCTCTCTCTCTCACCGTGTATCGACTCTCTCTCTCTCTCTCTCTCATCGTTTTCCGAAGTTCACCCACCCGACCTCACTCATTCTCTCAAAGCAATTGAATGGACTATTTAAAGAAACGCAATAGTTTCTACAAAAATAGGTTTATTATTCAAATAACCCAACAAGAAATGAATAAAACAAAGCAAAGATTAAAATGCATAATAAATGAATTATCGAGTCAGATAACTAAACTCTAATACTGCAAAACACTTCTGATTAAAGAAGTCTCACTATGGCTAATAGCCTGAATCCAAAATCACACATACTCCCCAAATCAATAACTAAAGTCATGTCAAAAAAAAAACAGTCTACCACATAAAGAGATTGACATTGCAAATGACTTGCATGTCCTTTTTCTCAAACTCCCAAGTCCACAGACATCTGTCGAAAGAATTAAACATGATAGAAAACTCCCAAAAATATATGAAATGCAAAACACAATAATGGAAAGTGTAAAATGCATAGCCAAGATATGGCAAACGTAACATAACAAAATAATAATATAAAAGAGGTATGAATATTCATATTAAATCTCCCACACCAGTTCAAAAGTTCATAATGATTAGAAAATCATGGTAAAAATCACAAGTTCAATTTCCTCCCATAAAAACAGAGATTTGAAACTCTACCTTATCTGCCGATTTTCAAAGCCTGGATCCTCTCCAAAGCTACGTCTAGACAACTGCAGTTCTATCACGTTACTGAACGATCAAACTCACTTTTAGGGCAGATTTTGGCATAATCTAGATCAAATTAACGCACGTACTCACAAATATACATAACACTTCGGAGATCACCTGACTGCCAATATTGCTGAGGTTCTCACGCAGATAGCTGAGGAATCAAACTATTTGCTGAATACAAAGATTTTACATCGAGTCTCTCGCCCTAGTTCCATCTGACTCCAAACCTTCCACAATAACATCTTAAAGCATTGAAGCTATGAAATGCATATATGTGTCCTTTAAGATTGTAGCAGCCATATTTTCTGAAATATATATATATATATATATATATATATATATATATATATATATATATATATATATATATATATATATATATATATATATATATATATATATATATAAATATATATGTTTATATATATCTATATATATATACAGCATATATATATAGGCCCTATATATCTCAACT
>JANJGK010000027.1:8948192-8960692 GCA_039081455.1 Macrobrachium rosenbergii | reverse complement strand
GTGAGTTTTGTAATGCATTTTCTATGTATATTCACATAAAATATTTTTATTTCTATATTTCTAAAGTCTGGTGATTTTAGATTTAACTGTATTTCTGCATTTGATTCTTTTATGAATTGATTTTTTGAAAAAATGCATTGTGCAATTGTCAATAATCTTCCCTTCTAAATAATAATAATAATAATAATAATAATAATAATAATAATAATAATAATAATAATAATAATTAGTAAATTATTACAGTCCTGACTCTTCTTATCTTCTATGTATAGAGGTTATACATAGCGTTTCCATGGATCAGGAACTTACAATGGATTATCTAACATTCTGACTAGAAAACCTATCGTGGAATGGAAGTTACCTGTCAATACACTGTCCCATTTTCTTCTAACCTTCAATGAATGAGGGGAAAATTGTGTAAATTTAAAATTCTATAGATGTTCATGAATACCATAATATGTTCATCACATATCTGCCTTGTTTATGATGTGATAATTTTGTTCTTAATTCTCAGCCTACAGTGAAAAGTTTTTCACAATACTTTGGTACTCTTTTTCTGGTTCCGTGTTCCTTCAACTCTTATGATTTGCAATCCGTGTTTTTTCTGACTTGGTAGATAATCAGACTGATATGTCTGTTGCCTTGACCGAATTATTCACAGCCTCTTGACTTCAGGAGAATATTATCTCAGTTCTATGAGAGAGACGAAATTGAATAGTTAACCAATATTATTCCATTACTTCATATTTTTCACCCGAGTGTAGAATTTCTCTTTCCAAAAGAGACACAACTGGGAGATAAAGACAGAATCCATCCATTTGCAGAAGATCAGATGAAGTATATTTGTTGGTGATCATGTAATCTGACAAAATGGACTTTGGAATATTAAGCTGTAATAAAATGCATTAATCACCCCCCCTCTCTCTCTCTCTCTCTCTCTCTCTCTCTCTCTCTCTCGCTTGACGAATTTTATCGTTAGGAGTACTGAAGGAAATTATTCTAGACATAACCTGAAATTCTGAGAACTGTTGTTGACGTAAGAAACTTGAGTAAATGATTTATGAAATGGTTGTGACATTTGCACTTTTAATTCTCAGATGACTGACAGAGACTCTTCATTAATCAAAATCAGTTTCATTCTGAAATGCAATGCATGTTTATATTATTTTGGTTTTCAAAATGATAATTGTCATATTGCATTGAGAGAGAGAGAGAGAGAGAGAGAGAGAGAGAGAGAGAGAGAGAGAGAGAGAGAGAGAGAGAGAGAGAGAGAAAATAAGTTATAGTGCAGACACAGTGATTTTCTTTCATAACATTGATCAAAGTTTATAACAATATCAATGATAATACTTCATTTTTTCAGAAGTTCTGCATCGTCTCGGTTTTGGTGAGTGTTAATACATTACTCTTTTATTGAGAGGTATTCGTTTTTATTATTAGTTTTTTTAAGTTCTTTATTGTTAAGTATCTGTGAATTGCTTTCAACTCTGTGACTTTAACTTCTCAAAAAATCATAAGAATTTCAAAATTAAAAGTTTTGTTTATTTTTGGTCCAGTGTGACAGGCTTTCTTATACTTTTATTATTGTAATTATGAAAAATGTTATTCGACTTAATTTTTTCTTCATTGACTGAGTAGAAATCATTGCAATCCTATTAACGTTCTTTTACGGATTTTTCACGAGGCGAAAAATCGAGCCATTAATTTTCCATATTTGCCCACTCATCTTTGCTAATAACTCCCCATCTGTACAACCTAAGCATTCACAAACAGTTTCCTGAAAGTGCGTTTGAGCATTCATTTGCAAATTTGATGGGTGGTTCCAAGGAAGTATGCATGAATCATTATAATTATTTATTTCTTGATATTTTCTATGTTCATGAGGATACAAGGCGCCTTAAAATGTTAAATGTCTCGCAAATTATTCATACTTAGAATATTGTGGCAGTTCTTCCTAGCAACTGTTTGTCCGGACTGCCTTCGCTCTGACAGTCCCCAGAGTACGTTGTGAATTTTCGTCAGCAGGCTTCTGACGTCTCCTGAATAACAGGTGCATTGGTTTTATTTTCCATTCCCTCATATTTATTTATTTATCACCTTTTCCTATAACCGCTCTCTCTCTCTCTCTCTCTCTCTCTCTCTCTCTCTCTCTCTCTCTCTCTCTCTCTCTCTCTGCAGGTTGATTTCCCTTTGGGGGCCTCTTGGGTTTATAAAGTCTGTTGACCCTACAGGGTTTTCAGCTGAAGATTTAAAGAAAGAAAGAAGAAAAGAGGTCAGTAGACCTGCTTATGCCAACAGAGGCGCAATGGATTTTTCAGGAAACGGAATAAGTCGATTTTCCAAATAGGAAAATTAAGGTTATCGCTTTTAATTCGAAATCGTAGTAATTTATTATTATTACTGATTTGTACTTTCAAACGCCCCAGTGTTGAGAAATCCCTTTAAAAGCGTAATTTCACAGAGTCTACATCAGAAAGGGCAACGGATGAAATAACAGAAGAATCCTTCTCATGAAAATTCAAAAGGTGTTTTGGGGAACTGTCAGGGCGAAGACAGTCCGGACAAACAGTTGCTGGGAAGAAATGCCACAATATTTTGGGCCAATGAATAATTTGCATGATATTAGCCATTTATGTATGAATGTACGTATGTTTGTATGCGTGATAAATATTTATATATAAGTCAGTAGATAATGCAATAAATGAGTGCATGGACTTAATGTAAAACGCGGTCAAAATTTGTAGAGGTAAAGGAAAAATGTCATCAAGAAACAGACATTGTGGAACTGCAGAGATGATATTGACATTCCCATCCAGGGTGAAGAGATCTTGAATGCATAACTCAGACACATCTCTTATGGCAACGGTTGACTGCCTCTTGTTTGTGTGTTGCATGATCGAATATCTCTCTGAGTTTGTTTGTTTTTAACAAAAGATGTAAAACGTACACAAGCACACACACACACGCACACACACAAACACAAATAACTAAGGACGTGAACTGACTGAAAAAGAAATATGATAAACATGCTCTATATAAATCTCTTCTTTGGAGTTTCTAAAGGAATTTATTTTCCATGCTAGACCTACTACGATGTTCATTTTTACGGGAGAAACATTTTCCTTAAAAACGGAAATTGGAAAACGCAATTGCTGTTGCGTAACATATTTAAATAATGGCAGATATCGAATCAGTATTGACTCCAATACCGGATTCGATATCTACCATATTTCCAAGCTCTGTTAGTGTTGAAAAGCCAATATTATTATAATATCTATCTTCGTAAGGAGTCTAAATAGAATTATTATTCCACTTGAGGTTTTTTATTCTTAAAATACATATATAACGATATTAAGCCTTTGAGGCTTTAAAGATATGTATTAAAGAGGATTTCTAATTCCTTGTTGAGAATTACTTGAATTATTTAGTGATGTAAGCTATTTTGGAAAATTAAAATTCACAAAAAATAATAAAACGTATATGAAAACGAACACCAGCTGTCAAGACAAAATATCATTATAATCCAAAACTTCAGTCTAAAATAAAATCCACAGAATTAAACAACCTAAAATCGTTTTAAATAACAAAACTCCAAGAGAAAGTCCTGTGAAATTACAAGTCAACGTGACTGACACATTTCGAACCTGACGACGGAAATTACAGATCATTGACTCCGAGACGCCACTGAATACGAACCAAGATTGAATACAAACTCGAACTGAATACAAAGCAAGACACAAGAGCCCCAAAGACCACCTGAGCTGGAGTAGAATTACCAGATATTCCTGAGTATCCCGTTCCAAATTTTGTTCCTCCAACCAAGAGGAAATTATTATAGGCGATAGGACTCCAAAACTGCATTCAGTTATGTATACAGAAATCGAAAATTATAATAGACAGGGCAACTTGTAAGAATTCTACTTATATACAGGAGGTCTGTGGGAGAGATTTCTTAAATGGTACCAAAGTACTTTACTCTGAAAAACTTTGGTAGCACATAATCCCTTGGTACCGAAATCCAATTCTTTTAGACCCAACAACAGTCAGAAGAATTTGTTCAAAACTCACTCACACACATACATATACATACACAAACACAAACCCACGTCAAGTAAGGGGAACTGAGACCACAAGACTTCCTCCTCTTCAATGTATTCCAGTTGCGGAGGCTGCAATAATTCCATCAGCAGAAGAGGAATGTCTGACATCTCATGTGCATATTTTCTCTCTCACACTGCTTTTGATTGGGCCCCCCGCCTCGTTGGTCCTTCTGTCGAAATGTGGACACGTCAGGGTAGATTTCAGTGTGAAGGTTGCGTCTGAGAGAGAGAGAGAGAGAGAGAGAGAGAGAGAGAGAGAGAGAGAGAGAGAGAGAGAGAGAGAGAGAGAGAGGTAATTCCACAGGGGCCACTGACTTAAAATCCAGGCTTCCAAAGAATAATGTATTCATTTGAAGACTTGACAGAAGATAACAGGAAATACAGAAAGAAGAGATCAGTTATTAGAAAAGATAAGAAAATGATAAATGATTTATTAACAAATTTATAAATAAATAAATATTAAAGCAACGACCTTCCCAAAATCAATGTTATAAGTTAAGCTGATTACACGTTTTATATTTATTGACACGTTTCAATATTTATTTGTGTACTTGCTATTAACTTTCGATTCTTTTCAGACTGACACTCTTTTCAGACTAACATTATTTTTAGGCTGATATTCTTTTCAGTCTGAAATTCTTTTCAGATTAACATTTTTCATACTAACATTCTTTTTGGGCTGACTATGTTTTCAGTCTGAAATTCTTTTAAGGCTGACATTTTTCAGACTGACTTTCTTTTCAGAATGAAATTATTTTCAGACTGACATTCTTTTCGGTATGAAATTCTTTTAAGACTGACATTTTTCAGACTAACATTCTTTTCAGGCTGATATTCTTTTCAAGCTGACATTCTTTTCAGACTGGCATTCTTATCAGGCTGACATCCTTATAAGGCTGACATCCTTTCAGACTGTCATTATTTTCAGACTGACATTCTTTTAAGACTGACATTCTTTTCAGATCGACTTTCTTTTCAGACTGACATTCTGTTCAGACCGATATTATTCTCAGACTGACATTCTTTTCAGACTGATCATTCTTTTCAGACTGACTTTTCCTTTCAGACTGACATTCTTTTCAGACAGACATTTTTTCAGACTAACAGTCTTTTCAGACCAACATTCTTTTCAGACTGACATCCTTATCAGACTGACGTTCTTTCACAATGACAATCTTTTCAGGCTAACATTCTTTCAACGCTGACCTTTTTCCAGACCTACATTCTTTTCAGACCGACTTTCTTTTCAGGCACATTCTCTACAGATTCTCATTCTCTTCAGACAGACAATCTATACAAATTCACATTCTCTTCAGACTGACATTCTTTTCAAGCTGACGCTATTATCAGACTGACATTATTATCAGACTGACATTCTTTTCAGACTGACATTCCTTTCAGACTAACATTCTTTTCAGACAAACATTCTTTTCAGACTGACATTCCTTTCAGACTAACATTCTTTTCAGACAAACATTCTTTTCAGACTAACATACTTTTCAGACAGTTCTTTTCAGACTGACCTTTTCAGGCTGACATTCTTTACAGACTGAAATTATTTTCAGACTGAAATTATTTTCAGACTGACATTCTTTTCAGGCTGACATTCTTTTCAGAGACATTCTTTTCAGTCTGACTTTCTTCCCTACGTACCTTACTCTCTTGTTCTTTCAGCTTTTTTTTTTTTTATTTCCCTGTTTTGGTGATCTGCCTCCTTCCTTTCCTTCGATTTCCCCATTTTCCTTTCGTGAGGAGGAATGAGGGTTCCCTGAGGCTTCCATTTTTTTTTTTTTTATCTTTTATGGGGAATAAAGAGGATTCCCTTTTTTTATTTTTTATGGGAAAGAAAGAGGATTCCATGAGGATTCCCATTCATGCCTTTAATGGGGGAAGAAACAGGATTCCTTGAGGAATCCCCATTTACGCCATTTATGGGGGAAGAAAGACGATTCCCTGAGTAATCCCCATTTATGCCTTTTATGAGGAAGAAAGAGGATTCCCTATTTATTTATATCCCAGGGTCTCCGAAGGCCACTGCCAGCAGCTCTTTCTTTCTTTCTTCCTTTCTTTCTGGGAATTTGCTCAAAGAAGCTTTTCTGGAGCTACGAAATGGCCAGCTGGTGAAGACTTTAAAAGTCTCCGTTACTGATCGTGAAGTTTGTCTTTATTATTATTATTATTATTATTATTATTATTATTATTATTATTATTATTATTATTGTTGTTGTTGTTCTGAAGTCCTTTAATGATGGGTGTAGAGCAACATCTCTAGACTCTGATACACTGGCTATTATTATTATTATTATTATTATTATTATTATTATTATTATTATTATTATTATTATTATTATTATTATTATTATCATCATTATAATTTGGCAGCAGACCCTCTTTTAAACAGGTTCTATTGAATATTATTGCTGCTTCAGCTGCATTTATTTTGTAGAAGACTTTTTCTATTTTCCTTATTGCGGACTTCTCTTCAGTGGAGGTGCGTGCTAACAGCTCGCCTATATTTGTCATTTCATGGGGGAAAAGTCAAAATCAGAAGCAGAATCCAGATTTTGACTTTTCCCCCATGAAATGACAAATATAGGCGAGCTGTTAGCACGCACCTCCACTGAAGAGAAGTCCGCAATAAGGAAAATAGAAAAAGTCTTCTACAAAATAAATGCAGCTGAAGCAGCAGTAATATTCAATAGAACCTATTATTATTATTATTATTATTATTATTATTATTATTATTTCGAAGCCATGTTAGCATAATACTAAACCACATTTCTTTATTCTAATTAACCGATCTTCTGTAGAGAAAGAATGATGCAACTGTTAGGGGATTCTATGGGATTAATTTTACGGTGGCAACACTGCATTGATTTTTTGTAATTTGAATAAACCTCTCTCTGAAGAAATCATCACGTTCACCGGAAATACAGTTTTAAAGATTTATTTTGCTACCGTAGTAAAGTTAGTTTTATTTTGTTGCCTTTTTCAGAGATGTTAACAAGCTCAACATAATGTGTTCACTACTCAAAATGGAAATACTTATCATTAAATGATTCAGTCTTCAGCAAGTTCTTGTGGACTAGAAGTATGGAATTATCTACAACAGATATCTGGCGCTAGTGAAATAAGTTTAAATGAGAGAGAGAGAGAGAGAGAGAGAGAGAGAGAGAGAGAGAGAGAGAGAGAGAGAGAGAGAGAGAGAGTTTAGTACATCTCTTACAAAGTGTCATATGCATTATGGTTTTATACTAAAGAAAGTAAATGGTCCAATATACGTCTTCCGAGTGAGGTAGTGATATACTTTAGGACCGGACGTGGTATGCATCCAGAACTACCAAATCTTTATTGTTCCCATTCCCAAAAACATTCATTGTTCCAGTGACTCTCCTAAACGACAGAATACGTTTTCAGAATCCTTTATGATAGCTCTGAGAGTCTGAGCATTCATCATACATCACAAGGCCGATGAAATGAAACTTGCAACAAACAATAGTTTCATAACGAGAAGGAATTGATAAAGAATGGCTGACATCATTCACATGAATAGATATGCATCGAGGAAAGACCACCATGAATATCTAATTTGCAGAAGACTTTGCAAAAGAACCGTTCGACCGTGTTTGAATCAGAATTGCTAAAAGTTGCAGAAAATTAACTTTCAGCCATTATCTCATATAAGAAGATACTCCAACCACATCAAAGAGGCCGTACAGCTAATAAAAAGTTAAATTTCTCAACCAGGCAGCGCTTAACCCCTGACCCACATCCTCCTGGGAGATGGATTAAGGTCCATCACAAAGTTTTGCGGGAAAGAATTTTGAACTTTTATGCAAAGCTGAGCATCCATCTCCCACCCGAGAGAATCAGATATTCTGCTGAATCTCAGAGCTCTCTCTCTCTCTCTCTCTCTCTCTCTCTCTCTCTCTCTCTCTCTCTCTCTCTCTGCCTCGGCTGTAACGGAGGATTTGCTCTTTGCAGACTTTCTGCTTCATAACTTCATAATGTTTTGTTGTGTATGCGTCATTTTGTGATGTATCTAGGTGCCAACGCGACATTATGAATACGCACTCAGTTCACGTATACAAGGTAGAGTAGAGACTGTTTAAGTACGTAAGATTTGAGATAAACAGAACATTATAACGAGAAAGTTCAAGTTGGTGAAATTAGCCATAAAATCTGATCATTTTATTTACACGAAAGAAGCCAGGTACACCTCGGTGCAACTTTAATATTATATTGTAACTTGCAAAGTTCCTAGACTATCAAGCCTTCACCTAACACGTCCTTGAGACTGGAGAGGAAGAAATCACTGCGGATATTTAAATGATAGACCTTGTTGGGGGGAACGTGCACAAAAATGTCCACAAAGTTATATATCAATATCCGTCAAGTTAATATATGTTTGCTATAAGTCTCTTTCAGTCCAGAGAATCTCCAATTTAGATGTGTAATAATAATAATAATAATAATAATAATAATAATAATAATAATAATAATAATAATAATAATAATAATAATAATAATTTAAGGACAAAAGTAATAACTGAATTGCAATACTGTGGGCGTAGTGAAGAAAAACAAAAAAAATAATGTCAAACAAAAAGACTTGCGCTACGAGAGACATCCAACAATACAGAAGCAGAAATGTAAACAATCCCAGTAGGATATATATTTAAAAACAGAATTTACGGCCATGCCATAAAAGTAAGCCAAAGCAGAGCCCTGTAGTGAAACTGCATAATCCACAAAAAATATTTTAATGACAGACAATAACCCTCAAACATCAAAGAGCGTGGGTACATAATTTTAAAGAACTATAAAACTAAAATGAAATATGAAGACAAAGCGCAACTTAGAATGTTTATTTCAGTTTCAGGATAAGGTCAGTTTTATCCCACACTGTTTGATGCTCTCTCCAAGGGAGCAAGACTCTTGTACCCTGTTTAATGCTCTCTCCAAGGGAGCAAGACTCTTGTACTCTGTTTAATGCTCTCTCCAAGGAAGCAAGGCTCTTGTACCCTGTTTAATGCTCTCTCCAAGAGAGCAAGACTCTTGTACCCTGTTTAATGCTCTCTCCAAGGAAGCAAGGCTCTTGTACCCTGTTTAATGCTCTCTCTAAGGGAGCAAGACTCTTGTAACCTGTTTAATGCTCTCTCCAAGGTAGCAAGACTCTTGTACCCTGTTTAATGCTCTCTCCAAGGGAGCAAGACTCTTGTACCCTGTTTAATGTTCTCTCCAAGGGAGCAAGACTCTTGTACCCTGTTTAATGCTCTCTCCAAGACAGCAAGACTCTTGTATCCTGTTTAATGCTCTCTCCAAGGGAGCAAGACTCTTGTACACTGTTTAATGCTCTCTCCAAGGGAGCAAGACTCTTGTACCCTGTTTAATGCTCTCTCCAAGAGAGCAAGACTCTTGTATCCTATTTAATGCTCTCTCGAAGGGAGCAAGACTCTTGCACCCTGTTTAATGGTCTCTCCAAGGGAGCAAGACTCTTGTACCCTGTTTAATGCTCTCTCCAAGAGAGCAAGACTCTTGTACCCTGTTTAATGCTCTCTCCAAGGGAGCAAGACTCTTGTACCCTGTTTAATGCTCTCTCCAAGAGAGCAAGACTCTTGTACCCTGTTTAATGCTCTCTCCAAGAGAGCAAGACTCTTGTACCCTGTTTAATGCTCTCTCCAAGACAGCAAGACTCTTGTACCCTGTTTGATGCTCTCTCCAAGAGAGCAAGACTCTTGTACCCTGTTTAATGCTCTCTCCAAGAAAGCAAGACTCTTGTTCCCTGTTTAATGCTCTCTCCAAGGGAGCAAAACTCTTGTACCCTGTTTAATGCTCTCTCCAAGGGAGCAAGACTCTTGTATCCCGTTTAATGCTCTCTCCAAGAGAGCAAGACTCTTGTATCCCGTTTAATGATCTCTCCAAGAGAGCAAGACTCTTGTATCCTGTTTAATGCTCTCTCCAAGGGAGCAAGACTCTTGTATCCTGTTTAATGCTCTCTCCAAGAGAGCAAGACTCTTGTAACCTGTTTAATGCTCTCTCCAAGGGAGCAAGACTCCTGTACTCTGTTTAATGCTCTCTCAAAAGGAGCAAGGCTCTTGTACCCTGTTTAATGCTCTCTCCAAGAGAGTAAGACTCTTGCACCCTGTTTAATGCTCTTTCCAAGAGAGCAAGACTCTTGTATCCTGTTTAATGCTCTCTCCAAGGGAGCAAGACTCTTGCACCCTGTTTAATGCTCTCTCCAAGAGAGTAAGACTCTTGTACCCTGTTTAATGCTCTTTCCAAGAGAGCAAGACTCTTGTATCCTGTTTAATGCTCTCTCCAAGGGAGCAAGACTCTTGTACCCTGTTTAATGCTCTCTCCAAGACAGCAAGACTCTTATACTCTGTTTAATGCTCTCTCCAAGGGAGCAAGACTCTTGTACTCTGTTTAATGCTCTCTCCAAAGGAGCAAGACTCTTGTACTCTGTTTAATGCTCTCTCCAAAGGAGCAAGACTCTTGTACTCTGTTTAATGCTCTCTCCAAGGGAGCAAGACTCTTGTACCCTGTTTAATGCTCTCTTCAAGGGAGCAAGACTCTTGTACTCTGTTTAATGCTCTCTCCAAAGGAGCAAGACTCTTGTACTCTGTTTAATGCTCTCTCCAAAGGAGCAAGACTCTTGTACTCTGTTTAATGCTCTCTCCAAAGGAGCAAGACTCTTGTACTCTGTTTAATGCTCTCTCCAAAGGAGCAAGACTCTTGTATCCTGTTTAATGCTCTTTCCAAGGGAGCAAGACTCTTGTACCCTGTTTAATGCTCCCTCCAAGGGAGCAAGACTCTTGTACTCTGTTTAATGCTCTCTCCAAGGGAGCAAGACCCTTGTACTCTGTTTAATGCTCTCTCCAAAGGAGCAAGACTCTTGTACCCTGCTTAATTCATGCGGCATTTAACCAAATCTTACACTTCTTCTTTTGGAGGAAATTTGAGAGATTATTATTATTATTATTATTATTATTATTATTATTATTATTATTATTATTATTATTATTATTATTATTATTATTATTCCCAGCTTGTTCCCATTTTTTTATATAGTATTATTATTATCATTATTATTCAGAAGATGCACCCTATTCATACTGAACAAGCCCACCAAAGGGGCCACTGACTTGAAATTCAAGCTTCCAAAGAATATGTCGTATTCAGACTAGGGAGAAACCTGCGTAATGTTTAATTATTTTGCCTCTTAATTAATAATCCTTTTTCTGTAAATTCAATAAATATCAGTCAGATAAGTTTCATGTTTTGGGTCATCAATGCTCTATAAATTTTGCTAAGAGGATATGAATCTAGCCAGTTTAACTCATGTACTAGTTATCAACTACGGACGAAAAAAGTTTTTTAAATTGCTGCTGTTGTAAAATAATTCATTATTGACAAACTTCCTTTTTCGTGAATGAAGACGCCAGACTCTAAAAGTGGACCATTCAACAACATTCTATTAAACAAAGAAAAAAAAAAGTTCAATCAAAATCTTCCTTAAATACTGAACTATATTTCCATCTAATAGTTGAAGGGTTTTGGTGCAGAGCTGACATATCGCCAAAAAAAAAAGAAAAAAAATGAGCATGTGGTGAAGTGAGCTTAGGTCACAAAAAGATGAAATAAACTTATTTTGGGAACCGTCAAGATTTTCATAATTACGCTACAGAATTTTTCCACGTCGAGCAAATGGGAAATGTGTTTGGGAATATGAATGAAAATTTATGTTCTGTTTCAAGCTAAGAAAGACTTGGGAAAAGATAAAGCACCAGATTTAGTTTATTATTATTGTTATTGTCATTGTTACTGGTAGTACATAAATGTGATCATGTCTTGCAATTTAAAATAAAAATTATCCCTTTATACATCCTACAATATATTATTATTATTATTATTATTATTATTATTATTATTATTATTATTATTATTATTATTATTATTATTATTATTATTATTATTATTGCAAGTACATACACATGATCATGTCTAAAATGCATAAGAAAAATTATTCCTTTACCCACCCTATACTAAAGATCAGAAAAGAACTATCACCGAAGAGCAATCAGAATGAAATAATTGCCTAACCACAAGTAATCATAAACATCACTTGTGTATTTCAGAGGTATTTTTTCTAATAAGAAAGAAATGCAAATCTACTTTCTATGTTCCGATTGGTCTCTTTGATGAGAGTTCCTGTTTGAGACGTCCGATATCTTCATCTAATGATGGACTTATGATACAGGAATGAAACCTTAGCTCACGATTGACTAAGAATCAGACTTTAGGTATTTTGTTGTTTGAAACCTTTACAGTGTTCATGATATGTTGCCTTTCCAGAGTTTTCCTGTTTATTGCCACAAATAATCGTAATAGTATTTT
>JANJGK010000027.1:8863032-8943032 GCA_039081455.1 Macrobrachium rosenbergii | reverse complement strand
TTCTAAGCATAACACTTGTTCCTTCTGTCAAGAAATTTACACGTGAAAATGTTACTTATTCTTTATGGCATTGTGCAATTAGCAGTAACGTTGAAAGAGGGAAACGGAGATAACTAAATGGAAAATATTGGAAGATGGAGATGATAGATAGCTAAAAGGGTTAGAAATATTTACATATAAGGACATTGAGTGTGGGATATTAATGCGATTTGTCTGAAGAGCTTTTAATATTATAATTCCGTATAGACAAACAGCATCCAAAGACACTTAATGTCAAGGTATTCCACTTTTCGCGAATCAGGTAAAATGATCGAAAGAGCAGACGGAACTCGTTGCTCAAAGATCAAGTGAAAAAGAAGAATAGTTCTCCCGATACTTCACTCGCCACTTCAAAGTCCAATTCACATTCTCGAGCTTTACTTAATTTTTTTTTTATAGGAAAGTTGGCGTTTGAAGAGTCACGAAGGAAATTGGTCTTGTGTACTTTTTTAGTATTTTAATGAGGAAGATTAGTGGCTTCTATATCGTCCATTTCACCTGAAGAAAAATGATTCAGCTGAAGGGAATAATAATTCCTTTATTCCTTTTACCTCTTTTACATTTCAACGGTTTTTTTCTGACAGTGGTTCTAGTTAATGTATGTTCCTTATTAAATTCCTTTTCATCATCATCATCATCATCATTGCCCCCCACAGCCGCATGACACAAACGGCCTCTGTGACATTCCACCACTCACCTCTTTCTTGTGCTTTGTCTTTCACAATCTCCACTCGTCTTCCAATTCACCTGGTGTCCAAAGGAGCCCAGTTGACGCTATCAAGCTCTGTTCTCCCAGGCAAAGGACATGTCCAAGCCATCTTCATCTCTCTTTCATCATTATCCCATCTACATGTGGAACTTCGGTCAATTCTTTTATGGTGTTATTTCTAAATTTTTACTGTCTTTTGAGTCTTAATATTCTGTTTAAAGCTTTATTCTAAAATGGATGAAATGTTTGAAGTAAGGTTTCATTGTTGTATCAGGATTCATGTCTTTTAATGGATGGGGATAAAAATGATACATTATGTTTTATGTCCTTAATCGAGTGGTATGGCAAACTCTCTGAATAGGACTTGAAAATAAGAAAATATTGATTAAATACAAAGGGAATGTAAATAAATGTGGGAAAATAAAGATAGGAGTAAGAAAATGTTAGATAAAGGGGTTGCATGCTTACACTGTCATTAGTGTATTTGTGTGTGTGTGTGTATGTGTGCGTGCGTGGGCACCATTAATAAAATGCAGCTCGCCTTTCGTATTATGTTATTAGACCCGTAAAAATATACAGATATATATATATATATATATATATATATATATATATATATATATATATATATATATATATATATATATATATATATATATACATATATATATATACATATATATACATACATACATATATATATATATATATATATATATATATATATATATATATATATATATATATATATATATATATATATATATATATTGTAAAGAGTAGCGCCAAAATACGCTAGGAAACTGTTCTCCTTTCCTGCTTTGGGTTGGTTTGAACCTTTGAAGGTCGGGGTATAGGGGCTCAGAGAATATAATAGTTTGGGGACAGTAATCTGGCTTTGCACTGTTTTCTTTGGTACAGGGAAAGAAAATCGTTTTCTATGATATAGTCGCGTCGTCGACCTGGGTCAGGAAATCGCCCCCCCCCTACCCCTGTCCAGAAGCAATAAAAGGTCAGGGCCAGGACAGCTCTTTCTCACACGCGGTCGCTAGTTTAAGCCGAGAACAAGTTAAGTCTCGGCTGCCTTGCCCCTGCCCTCCGTTTTCCGCTCGCCGCCACGTGGAGCCCATCGCCGCCCTTTGTGCCCCGAGTTCCCTTCCACGTGGCCTTAGAAGACTGCAAGGGGGATTGCAAGTCTCCAAACGCGAGCTGACATTAAACGGCGGCCTTTTCATCATCCCAAGGGCGCCCTTTTCCGCCCCAATCTACGACTTGAAGAAATACCTTGGAGAGGGAGGCTACCATTTGTCCACGCTCCCACACGTGGTTCTCGGCAGAAGACGTCGTCAGCCCTACGCCCCTACAAATGTGGTAATGTACCCAAAACGAGTTGCTAGTCACGATTACTTAGCCCTTTTGCAGTTATTAATCTCTGGGCCTATAACTTTGTGTTCCCTGATATTCCTTGGTTCAAGCCAGGCCCACGTGTTCACAGCTTCTTTCCTCTAAGTCACAAGTAACGCCTCGGGGAGTCCTTGGCGCCTTCAGTGCACCCCCGAGTAATTCAATCCCCAAATTCCAGCATTAGATGTAACGTGGGTCCAAATATCGTTTCAGAAAGACGCCTGTAGCAGAATTATCCTTGGTCCGTGTTCCTGGCATTCCCAAGCTCCCCCCCCTTCGGGAGGACTTCTACGGCAGTAATTTACCGTGTTTTCAGTTAATTTTCCCTTCGACCTTGTGTGCTATCAAATATAACTATTTTTATATCCACGTGTTTCACGCACTTCCCCTAGTGAAGAGCCCTCCGCTCCGTGTACTTCTTTTTTTCTGTTTGTGTTTTATATGTCCTGGGTATCTTACAAGGCCATTTTCGAGTAAAGTAATAATTGTGGAGTCATAAGATCCACCTGCACCAGGAAACATATAAAAAAATATATATATATATATATATATATATATATATATATATATATATATATATATATATATATATATATATATATATATATATATATATATATATATATATATATATATATATATATATATGCACATTAATCCAACTGCTTTTCCCTTTCAAACCACATGTTCTTTTCTTTATTTCTTTTATATTTTGACAAGGTTGTTTTTGTTTTGGTCGGACATGTTTGTGAAGACACGTAAAGGGATTTATTTTTATTTTGGTCTCTTGAAAGGGATTTGTTGCTGTTCACTTTCCGTTACAAATTGGATTCTTTGCCTCTTCTACACTGGACAACTGTTCATTTTCTGTTTCCAAACTTTATTTTTCTTATATTTCCTTTTGGTTTATCCTTTTTTTAAATTAAGAATGAGCCCATCTCGTACAGAAATTTATATATTTTGTATTTATAACTGAATCCTCACTGAATTTATAAACTACAACAATGGGTTATGTTAAAGAATGAACCCTTATATAGTATTATTAATTTAGTAGCTATAAGCTGATTCCTCTATACGGTCATAAACCACAACAAGGGATTATATCAAGAAGGGGACCAAGACGAGTTATGTTGAAAATGAGTGAAAATCCACAATCATGTTATGAGTCAAAAACTGTATTTATAACAAGTCAAAATACAGTTTTTACTCTCAAAGGTAACAGCGGATCTTCAGTCACTGTATAGTGATGCACCATAGATACGTTGAAAAAGTCCCATATTCCAATTGTACCTTTAAACATGAAAATATTAATTAATAATTCTTCACTTTTTCTTTTTTTTATTTTCGTAATTTTCCCCGTTTCTCAGTTTTTAACAATTTTTATTCACTATTTATCTATTCTGTAGTTCATTTCTAACCAACCAACTAACCGTCTGAGAGAACGGACTCCAAACATAAACAAAGAATATGATGAACGATTATGTGATTCGGCAACGTTCATAAAGTTTTTTTGTCTCTGCAGACTCAGTATCAGTCTCTCCCTCACGCTAAACCGTTTAAGAGTTCAGCCATTTTTCCAGGAAATGACTTCAGGGAAGGTTTTTGCCTCCTGTCTTCGGAGCAGAGGCCGTTGCTCTGGAATATGGAAGCATCATTACCTTCCTGGAAGTTATTTGATGATGAGTTCGTTCAAGGAAAGGTTAATGGACTGTTATTGTGAATTAGGTTGAATACTCAGTTCTTCTAGAGGCATTAGGGAGAAGCACAGGTCGTTTTTGCAGTAATTAGAGAACTTTCCTTCTTTTTAACTTATTTAGTTTTGATTACATGTGTACATATAGTTCAGGTGAAATCATCTTAGACAAATATGTTTTTCTGCTGTGTGCAGAAATCCATGTCTGGAATACAAGTCGTTTATGCAATAATTAAAGAACTTTCTTTTATGTTTAGCTTATTTAGTCTTGATTACTTGTGTATATATAGTTCAGGTGATATGATTTTAGACAAATATTTAGTTCTGCAGTATGTAGAAATTCATGTTTGGATAAAACAGCATAAGGAAAAGATTGTATCTTTTTTCAAATTTATTGATCTTTATTGGTCATTAAAAGCAGTATATTTTTAGGAAAAGAAAATACATACACACACACACAAATACACTAATGACAGTGTAAGCATGCAACCCCTTTATCTTACATTTTCATATTCCTAACTTTATTTTCCCGTATTTATTTACATTCCCTTCATATTTAATCAACATTTTCTTATTTTCCAGTCCTATTCAGATAGAATTTGCCATACCACTCGATTAAGGACACAAAACATATATCATTTTTATTCCCATCCATTAAAAGACATGACTCCTGAAATAACAATGAGACCATACCTCAAACACTTTATCCATTTTAGAATAAACCTTTAAACAGAATATAAAGACTCAAAAGACAGTAAAGATTTAGACATTACACCATGAAGGAAATGACTGAAGTTCCACATGTAGATGAGATAATGATGAAAGGAAGATGGAGATGGTTTGGACATGTCCTTTGCATGGGAGTTCCATATGCAGATGAGATAATGGTGAAAGGGAGATGGAGATGGTTTGGGCATGTCCTTTGCCTGGGAGAAGAGAGCTTGATAGCGTCAACTGGGCTTCTGGGCTCCTATTAGAGCGGCAGCCCGGACCATTCAGATGCAACGAACGAGATACCGACTGTAACCCCTGCCGATATTTAGGAGTAGACTTGTAAACGGTGAAACTGACCGTCTGCCGAAAATATATGGGTGGCTTACTTAACAAGCACCACTAATTGCTTGTTAGATTTTGGGTCTAGATCCAGTATATGAGATACCAGATGAAACTAATATATAATATATCCTTGGACTCTCCTGATTATAGAATGACCAGTGACAGACATACTAGAGGGTGGATTCCCCCTGACAGACACACTGAAAAGGGGGTTAATTGGATCTGGATCCAACTTAGGAGATACCAAGTAAAATTTACACTACAATAGCATTGCACATCCTAGAGTACTATGGTGGTCATGACAGACATTTTAGTGGGTGGTCACCCCCTGACAGACACCCCACAATGAGTGGGGACGGGGAAACAGGATCTACATCCAACATTGGAGATACCAAGTAAAATTTGCACTACAATAACACTGCACATCCTAGAGTGCTGTGATGGTAATGACAGACATTTTAGTGGGTGGTCACCCCCCTGACAGACACCCCACAATGAGTGGGGAGGGGGAAACAGGATCTACATCCAACATTGGAGATACCAAGTAAAATTTGCACTACAATAACACTGCACATCGTAGAGCGCTGTGATGGTAATGACAGACATTTTAGTGGGTGGTCACCCCCTGACAGACACCCCACAATGAGTTGGGAGGGGGAAACAGGATCTACATCCAACATTGGAGATACCAAGTAAAATTTGCACTACAATAACACTGCACATCCTAGAGTACTATGGTGGTCATGACAGACATTTTAGTGGATGGTTACCCGCTGACAGACACACCACAATGAGTGGGGAGGGGGAGACAGGATCTACATCCAACATCGGAGATACCAAGTAAAATTTGCACTACAATAACACTGCACATCCTAAAGTGCTGTGATGGTAATGACAGACATTTTAGTGGGTAGTTACCTGCTGACAGACACCCCACAATGAGTGGGGAGAGGGAGACAGGATCTACATCCAACATCGGAGATACCAAGTAAAATTTGCACTACAATAACACTGCACATCCTAGAGTGCTGTGATGGTAATGACAGACATTTTAGTGGGTGGTTACCTGCTGACAGACACCCCACAATGAGTGGGGAGAGGGAGACAGGATCTACATCCAACATCGGAGATACCAAGTAAAATTTGCACTACAATAACACTGCACATCCTAGAGTGCTGTGATGGTAATGACAGACATTTTAGTGGGTGGTTACCCCCGACAGACATAACCAACGATTGGAGGTGAGATGTGGGACACCTTGAAATTATTCAATATGTATCATAGGCGATATTAGTATTTAAAGTATTCAACAAGAAAATGGTAATTTTTTGCAATTCGTGAGCCAGATAAAGTTTAAAGGCAAAAATATTTCATATGATTTATTATTCACATAGGCTATACTAGGTTCAGTGACTTCGAACATATTTCGGATTTATGTCTCCATGAGGCAAGAAAACTCACAAGATATAATCACTATTAACGAAATATGCCTTACATCCAAGTACTAACTATAGCCCCATTACAACAATCACTTATATTTGATTCTCAAAAACAAAAATCACAAATAAAATTATTTGTATGTTATGTACATATCTACAAGTACAGTTCCACTGCATTGTCACAGGTTTGCTTTGGAAGAATCACGCATCCGTAATATTTATTGGAATTACTTTTGAAAAAGAAAGGGAAAAAACAAACTTGTACGATATGTACATACTTACAAGTACTGTTATATTGTCAGAAATTTTACTTTTGGAAGAATCATACATCGGTAACATTTAATGAAAATATTCTTGAAAAAGAAAGAGGAAAAAACTAACATGAACTTTAAGTCTAATATCGATACAGTGTTCCTATACACGTTTACTGCAGATTTAACATACATGAAGGTATTATAGTTTCTTATGCCTTACCCACTGATTTAATTAATACCACAAATACATTTCCTTAACACTTACTGGCCAATTCTAGTTGAAAATAAATACAAATCACTCATGAAAACAATCTGTCCATATTTACATGTAAGTGTATAATCTCATATTTTAACCATAGTAAAAAATTTATAAAACAAAATGCCTTACTGAATGTCTACATTTCAAGTTTGTTTATCTCACTTGAATATAAAACAGGAAGAATAAAAAGTATATAATTATTCATAACAGTATATATACCAAATAAATGTCTGCATTTCAAGACTGTTTGTCTCACTTCCACATAGAAATGGGAATAATAAACAGTATTTATTCATAACAGTATATACCAACTTATATTACGGATTAACATATAGGAAAATAAGAAATCCGTAACATTTAATAAAGATCCCTTTTAGAAAGTGTAAACAAGTGTATAATACAAATAAATATGTACACAATATCATTAAAGGTATACAACCAGTATGTCCATATACCGGGTGTTTCGAAATTAGCGCCCCCCCCCCTCCACAGAACAAATGGGAAGTTATGAAGTTTTCTGCTATAGCCTATCTCCAAGTACATTATTTTAAGTTTCTATTAAGCTATTTTTCATTTTACGTTTCTTGTATTTTCAGACATGGCTAATGACTCGGAGGAAATCAGATGGGTTGACCGAATCTGGGCTATAACCTTCAGAGAGACCAGGGATGCTGGTGCATCCTTCATTTCGTGTTCCTGGATAGCTAAATACATTAAAAGAGATGAATCCTTTGTTAAAAGAAACTGGAACAAAAATCCATATGACTATCATTGCGAAAAGTGAGAATCTTGGAAGGCCTGAAGTCCTTTCTCAGGAGTCAAAAGACATCATAGCTGAGGCAGTGGGTAGACCAAGAAAGTCTTTACGTAAATTGGTACTTGAACTAGAAACAAAAAGGGCAAAGAAGAGAAGTTATAGTGCTGTATATCGTGAGTTGAAAAAATCTGGTATCAAGCCATTTCATGTTATCAGCAAGCCCAACATCACTCAGCAACAGAGAGAAGACTGTGCATGGTTTTGTGGTTCATTTCTTAAAGATTGGGATGAAGCTGACTTTCTCCATGTTGCCACATCAGGTGAATTCTTCATTTACACAGTCAGAAAGCCAAATCATAAAAATTACATAATTTGAGCTGCAAAGTTGGATGATATCAGCAATGATATGCGCTATCGCCAAGTTGTGAAATTTCCTGAATGTTTGGGAATTTTTCTCTGTTTCACAGCCAAACAGTTAATGTGGATCATCAAAGAAAAAGGACAGTCATGGAATGGCAAATACTTCAGAGAAACTGTGCTTACTGGTGGAGTATTTCCTTTCCTCAAAAATCCTTAAAATGTGTTATCTGTTGAAGAAATCACATTTTTGCATGATAAGGCACCATGTTTCAATGCTCTTCAGACACAGGAGCTGCTTTGAAACAGTGGTATTGATTTCTTCTCATCAAGTGAATTTCCAGGTAGCTCCCCTGACCTTGTGTGTGAAAACATTGGTAGTATCTTAAAGGATCGTGTTGAAGCACACACAGTGAACTATGATGGTATACCAAACCTCGATGACCTGTGAAGAGAGGTGACCAAAGTGCTCAGGGAGATGGAGTTTGAGTCGCAGCTTTTTTGCGATTTGCTGAAATGATACCCCTCAAGAATGCAGGCTGTGGTACAGGCAGATGGAGGCCACACAAAATATTAAATACTCAGAGAGAAACTTAAATAAATACCTGTTCTGAATGACTTTTGTTTTTGTCCATATCAATTTTAGTTTATGCTGTAGAGTTGGGAGGGGGGGCTCTAATTTCGAAACACCCTGTACATTTACCAAAAAAAATAATCATATACATTTACCTCAGATTAACATATAACAAACAAATTTCATTACCAGTTGTTACTGTCCACTGCTTTGTAAAAATAAAATAAATAAATAAATACAAATTACGCATTAAAACCTATAATGTTCATGATGTATTTATACTTATATTATCATGGCATCATAATGATAAAAAGCTGCAAAAATACACTGCCTTCACAAATATCTGTATTAATATGTGCCTTCATCACTTGCATTTTCATCATCTGTCCATTGGTGGTCATTCATCATGATCAATATCAGTGCAGGTATCAGTTTCTGCCACATTATTAGTGTTCTGGATGAGGACCGTTGGCACTGAGCTTCCCTCAAACGATTTCCGGAATAAAAGCTTGACCATCTTTATTCCAACCAAACTGAGTTGGGTCTAATCCGTCACTGGGATTTTGCTTATCAGCTCGGTGCCAAAGAATGCTAAGATATGAGCACGTTGAATTTTCTTTTTGAGAGTTGCGGTACAAGGTGGCAAGAGTGCACAGTTGATACGCTTCACATTCGCTAGAGGATTTCTTGTGTTAACAGATCCAGTCATTTTATTGAACATGACATACCTGGGATCATTAAGGTCACTGAGGTGTGGATGGCCATATAGAGCAATACAAAGGAAGACAAAGGCTCTCTGTCTGGATCCTGAGTGGATGAGAGGTCCTGGAAAACTTTTACAAATTTTCCTGTTTCATCGTTTGCCATGATGTTAAATGGTCTTATTTTTCCTTTCCTGTAAAATGCTGCTGTGACATCTGAGCCTGTGAAGGCGTGGAATGCTGGTAATGCGGCTGATATTCTAGCTCTTTTTAATTCCAAAACATGAAACGGCTCATTGATGTTGATATATCTGCGATTGTTTCCATATCCACAGTCCATTATGATACTTCGTTTTCCTTGCTTTTCTTCACTCATCTTTCCCAGTAAACCTAACAGAATTACTACAATGTCAGTCTCTGAAGCTCTAACAATTATATTCCCATGCACTTTGGATACATGAAGAGCAACCAAAGTATCTGCCTCCTCATGATGACCTTGGAGATTTTCTGGTTGATCAGTGATCATATACTCTTGTTCACTGTTAAAGGAATACTTCAAGCAGTGACCATCATGTGACACTACTAAAATCTTACCTCCAACGATAGGACCACAGTGATTCTTACACCATTCCACGAGAAGGAATTTTGCTAGTTTATAATTGAAATTTTCATTTGTCAATAACTGGGAGCCTCTTTGTCATGAAATTTGTTCTGGTCCGGTGATTGTAAATCTGTTATTATTATCGTCACCTCTTAATCTCCTTTCACTATCTTTAAGTGAAGGGTTGATGTACTTATCAAAGCGAACATGAATTTGGCTTCCTGGAAAAGAGCATATTTTTATCAAAAGTTCCTTTGCTATTGCTCCATAAGATCCATTAGTCTGCTGCAAGATTGTGTGGGTTAATAAGCCTCCATCGATAATGGTTGCTGCCACATTACGGTGACTCACAGTTGATAAAGAGCTGTCTAGATTCATTTCCTGTAACCGTAGTAGGGCTGACTTTTCGGTTTTTAGGGGAGATCCATCGCTGGGCGCCAGTGCAAGGGGAACTTCTGTCACCGGGAATGACAGTGTGTGTCTCAGGTCCAAGGTAGTATTCTGATGAGAAGCAACCTGGATTATACGTGCAAATACATCTCTTACTCCTTCTGCAGCTGACTTGAGAGTCACTACCACTATACTATAAGACTGCAAAGTCAGAAGAATAAGAAGGAATTTATAAATGACGTTCCTAGAATTATTTGCCAATAGTGCAACTAAATCACAGGCGTCGGAACCACTCTGAGAACAAATACATTGAAGGCAAACACTATCGAACCAGACAATACCTTGCTCTACACACACACACTCCCGCTCTCTCTCTCTCGCTCTCTCTCTCTCTGACTTACACAAACTTCCAAACGTCACGCAGATTACGATCTGGCGAAATCTACCGGTTTAAGTCTACGGTGACTGCACAAACAGTCAATGCCATTTTATTTTCCCCAGGCCTTCAGCAGAATCAATCATGGCAACAATTTTTTGCAGCACAATATTTCTGACATATGAAAAATGCTCCTTCAGCATTGGAAATATATTGAATTCGTCCCCTATATTTGTGTATCATGAACTGTGGGAAGCATTTAGCTACAAAGGGAAAAATAAATGTTCTCGCGTTATGTATGAGGGTGCATTTTGTCACCAGTGGTTAGGCTACCAAATTTCTCACGAGATAGAATAAACTAAAGAAATCGCTTTTGCAAATGTACGTAATCTGCTGTGTCAGGCAATCGATTTAGTGCATTATTACCAAGTGATGACGTTGCTATCGATGCTGGCTTTGACGACCATTGTTCGTTTAACTTTCTCCCTAGTGATTTTGTTTTCACTCTTCATTATATCCTGTAGGCAGTCACTAACATCATATTTTATTCTCACATCTGTTCAGTGTATTTACCATTGCTAATATGATTTATAATCCGCCTCCAACGCAGTCAAAAAAATCGGACAACCGAAAGTGCAAATCTGTCAGCTGTGTGCAAGACCTCCAGTAAACAGAGTAGGCTAACTTCCCTGAGTTTGTTATGTTCTCATTTTTCATTTCTCTTGTTTTCTTTGCATTTATTTTGGGTGATTAATTTTTTGGCCTAATTTGCTCATATATATATTCATAATCTTCTTGAGAGAATGGAAATGTTCGTAATATCTTTGTGTGTGGAGAAATTGATTTTTTAAGAAATAGGGATCATCTGTGTCCTTCCTCAGCCAGGTGTATCATGTTTGACGAGTTCTACGCCAGGCGAAAAAAAAATCGATTATGGTAACAACGATATTCATTCCTAAAACTGATAATACGCAACTTGAATGTATCCACGAGTTCATTAGTATGCAAGTCAGTTGAAACCAAAAGAAGGTATTCCTACTTCGATAAAACAAAATGAGTAGGCGATAGCTCAATTATTATGATTTGTACTCTGACTATAGAGTAGGCCTATATCTTACATATGTATTACTGTCTATTCAATAGTTGCGTATTACTCTATTTAACAAGCGTTATGTACGTACATAGACATTTTATGGCAATAAATCGAATAATGATGAGAACTTACATGCTGCTTTACAATGCCAGTCTTCCAGCCCTCGCTTATATCAACGTTCATCTCGTAAACAAAGATAATATAATATAAATGTAATTGAAGTCAGTTGCTTGCTTGACAAAATAATATGACCGAATTATTATAGGCCTACAGATGAATGTTATTTATATGAAACAAGCAAATAATATTCGTATAAAATAAATACAAAGTATATAGAAAGGAGAAAAAATATTTATTAATATATCACGACAATGTACATTACTGGTGAATAGCAACCTACTATACGTAGTCTATAATATAGTAATTGTCAGGGCTTGCCCTTCCCTCTCCCCACCCGTTAGGGTGTGTCTGTCAGGGGGTAACCATCCACTAAAATGTCTGTCATTACCAACATAGAACTCTAGGATGTGCAGTGCAAATTTTACTTGGTATCTTCAATGTTGGATGTAGATCCTGTTTCCCCCTCCCCACTCATTGTGGGGTGTCTGTCAGGGGGTGACCACCCACTAAAATGTCTGTCATTACCATCACAGCGCTCTACGATGTGCAGTGTTATTGTAGTGCAAATTTTACTTGCTATCTCCAATGTTGGATGTAGATCCTGATTCCCCTCCCCACTCATTGTGGGGTGTCTGTCAGGGGGTGACCACCCACTAAAATGTCTGTCATTACCATCACAGCACTCTACGATGTGCAGTGTTATTGTAGTGCAAATTTTACTTGGTATCTCCAGTGTTGGATGTAGATCCTGTTTCCCCCTCCCCACTCATTGTGGGGTGTCTGTCAGGGGGTGACCACCCACTAAAATGTCTGTCATTACCATCACAGCGCTCTACGATGTGCAGTGTTATTGTAGTGCAAATTTTACTTGGTATCTCCAATGTTGGATGTAGATCCTGTTTCCCCCTCCCCACTCATTGTGGGGTGTCTGTCAGGGGGTGACCACCCACTAAAATGTCTGTCATTACCATCACAGCGCTCTACGATGTGCATTGTTATTGTAGTGCAAATTTTACTTGGTATCTCCAATGTTGGATGTAGATCCTGTTTCCCCCTCCCCACTCATTGTGGGGTGTCTGTCAGGGGGGTGACCACCCACTAAAATGTCTGTCATTACCATCACAGCACTCTAGGATGTGCAGTGTTATTGTAGTGCAAATTTTACTTGGTATCTCCAATGTTGGATGTAGATCCTGTTTCCCCCTCCCCACTCATTGTGGGGTGTCTGTCAGCAGGTAACCACCCACTAAAATGTCTGTCATTACCATCACAGCACTCTAGGATGTGCAGTGTTATTGTAGTGCAAATTTTACTTGGTATCTTCAATGTTGGATGTAGATCCTGTTTCCCCCTCCCAACTCATTGTGGGGTGTCTGTCAGGGGGTGACCACCCACTAAAATGTCTGTCATTACCATCACAGCGCTCTACGATGTGCAGTGTTATTGTAGTGCAAATTTTACTTGGTATCTCCAATGTTGGATGTAGATCCTGTTTCCCCCTCCCCACTCATTGTGGGGTGTCTGTCAGGGGGTGACCACCCACTAAAATGTCTGTCATTACCATCACAGCGCTCTACGATGTGCAGTGTTATTGTAGTGCAAATTTTACTTGGTATCTCCAATGTTGGATGTAGATCCTGTTTCCCCCTCCTCACTCATTGTGGGGTGTCTGTCAGGGGGGTGACCACCCACTAAAATGTCTGTCATTACCATCACAGCACTCTAGGATGTGCAGTGTTATTGTAGTGCAAATTTTACTTGGTATCTCCAATGTTGGATGTAGATCCTGTTTCCCCCTCCCCACTCATTGTGGGGTGTCTGTCAGCAGGTAACCACCCACTAAAATGTCTGTCATTACCATCACAGCACTCTAGGATGTGCAGTGTTATTGTAGTGCAAATTTTACTTGGTATCTCCGATGTTGGATGTAGATCCTGTCTCCCTCTCCCCACTCATTGTGGGGTGTCTGTCAGCAGGTAACCACCCACTAAAATGTCTGTCATTACCATCACAGCACTTTAGGATGTGCAGTGTTATTGTAGTGCAAATTTTACTTGGTATCTCCAATGTTGGATGTAGATCCTGTTTCCCCCTCCCCACTCATTGTGGGGTGTCTGTCAGCAGGTAACCACCCACTAAAATGTCTGTCATTACCATCACAGCACTCTAGGATGTGCAGTGTTATTGTAGTGCAAATTTTACTTGGTATCTCCGATGTTGGATGTAGATCCTGTCTCCCTCTCCCCACTCATTGTGGGGTGTCTGTCAGCAGGTAACCACCCACTAAAATGTCTGTCATTACCATCACAGCACTCTAGGATGTGCAGTGTTATTGTAGTGCAAATTTTACTTGGTATCTCCGATGTTGGATGTAGATCCTGTCTCCCTCTCCCCACGCATTGTGGGGTGTCTGTCAGCAGGTAACCACCCACTAAAATGTCTGTTATTACCATCACAGCACTTTAGGATGTGCAGTGTTATTGTAGTGCAAATTTTACTTGGTATCTCCGATGTTGGATGTAGATCCTGTCTCCCCCTCCCCACTCATTGTGGTGTGTCTGTCAGCGGGTAACCATCCACTAAAATGTCTGTCATGACCACCATAGTACTCTAGGATGTGCAGTGTTATTGTAGTGCAAATTTTACTTGGTATCTCCAATGTTGGATGTAGATCCTGTTTCCCCCTCCCAACTCATTGTGGGGTGTCTGTCAGGGGGTGACCACCCACTAAAATGTCTGTCATTACCATCACAGCGCTCTACGATGTGCAGTGTTATTGTAGTGCAAATTTTACTTGGTATCTCCAATGTTGGATGTAGATCCTGTTTCCCCCTCCCCACTCATTGTGGGGTGTCTGTCAGGGGGGTGACCACCCACTAAAATGTCTGTCATTACCATCACAGCACTCTAGGATGTGCAGTGTTATTGTAGTGCAAATTTTACTTGGTATCTCCAATGTTGGATGTAGATCCTGTTTCCCCGTCCCCACTCATTGTGGGGTGTCTGTCAGGGGGTGACCACCCACTAAAATGTCTGTCATGACCACCATAGTACTCTAGGATGTGCAATGCTATTGTAGCGTAAATTTTACTTGGTATCTCCTAAGTTGGATCCAGATCCAATTAACCCCCTTTTCAGTGTGTCTGTCAGGGGGAACCCACCCTCTAGTATGTCTGTCACTGGTCATTCTATAATCAGGAGAGTCCAAGGATATATTATATATTAGTTTCATCTGGTATCTCATATACTGGATCTAGACCCAAAATCTAACAAGCAATTAGTGGTGCTTGTTAAGTAAGCCACCCATATATTTTCGGCAGACGGTCAGTTTCACCGTTTACAAGTCTACTCCTAAATATCGGTAGGGGTTACAGTCGGTATCTCGTTCGTTGCATCTGAAATGTCCGGGCTGCGGGACTATATGGGTACCAGATGAATTGGAAGGTGACCCAGACCTACCTGGATGAGAGCTATAAGGAGGGAGGCTGGAGACAAGTGGAGATTTGTGAAAGACAAAGCACAGGGAAGAGGTGAGTGGCAGAATGTCACAGAAGCCATTTGTGTCACACGGCTTTGGAGGCGATGATGAAAAGGAACTTAATAAGGAATATATATTAACCAGAACCGTTTTCAGAAAAAAGCGTTGAAATGTAAAGTTAAATTTCCTTTTACCTTTAGAAATGCCTTCAAAGAGGTAAAAGGAATAAAGGAATTATTATTCCCCTCAGCTGGATCATTTATTTCAGGTAAATGCTCATGTTAACAGCTGTGCATAATAACACCTTCCACTTAGAGACAATCAGGCTATTCAGTGCAAGGAAAAAAAAAAGCCCTTCTGTCACGATAGAAAAGTATTAAATTGAGTCTTGGCGAAAGAAGAGACGAGAAGAAGAAGAAGCAGTTCCAGGCCAAAGTTTCCGCTCTCCTCCGCTTAACTGTTCCCGAGTTGGAAACTCAGTAAGAAGAATTCTGGGCTGAAGAAGCGAAGAGGCTGCGGGGAGACTCCTAAAGGCAATATCATTTCATGTTAACTCCAAGTTTCGTTTTGTTTATGTTTTGTCTGACTCACGCTGCCTCCTCTTTTGGTTCTGTAGCTTTGTGTTTCGATGTATATCTAGGTGGATATTGAATATGTTACGATCTGAAGTAGGCTTTTCATTATATAGTGCGGTATTTATATTTCAAAAGGCTTCTTTTTTCATGAATAACTCTTGGGACGGCCATATACTGTTTCTGCATTATTGCCAATTGGCTCGACTTGTTCATTATTATTATTATTATTATTATTATTATTATTATTATTATTATTATTATTATTATTATTATTATTATTATTATTAAACTTTTTTAGAAAAGGAGAATGCTTCAAGGCCAACTTGGACAGCAGCCAGGAAGGAAAAGGAAATTGAGAAATACCTTTAAGAAAAATAACTAAACTTGATGCATGTCAGTTCCAATATTAGTATCCTTGGTGATGTAGTTTTGTGTTTCGATGTATAAGGAGGCTTTATTTTCATACATCTTCCATATAGCATCACCTATAGAATGCTCTAGGAGCAAGAGCAAGCGCTGGCATAAAGCCAGCTTAATTCTAAAGCAGGAAACGTGATACTTAAGGCAGGTTGGACAGTTGACTGTAAATGATAAACGATTCGAATATTTTGCCAAAGAGATTCATCATGACACCTGTTTAGGAAAATGATTTTGCTGACATGGATTCTTGTCTCATCACATCGAACGTTATTGGAACATGGTATCTTTATCTTCCTCATGATTATATTATTAGCTGCCTCGATATTTACGCAAATAGTCTAGGTCCAAATTTCAAAAAAGGGGCCTTTTTAATGAGGGCTCGGCATTTTTTAGTAGAATTTATTTATTTATTTATTTATTTTTTTTTTTTTTACATAATTTGAGGGTGTTGAATCCAAATCTTGTGGATAACATTCTCTATATTTTGTGTTTAATCCGTGACAGCCAAAACAAAATGGCGGGTGATTGAGGGGTAGAATTTTCATTCCAACTGGCATTGGAAGAATATTGTCGAAATTAAATGTCGTGTCTATATATCTATACACGGTGAACACTCATTATAGTAAGCAACTGAAGAAACAGAGGAATCACTGTTGAATGTACAGATTGTTGGACAGAAATAGCTTCAATCTTTTATCAGAGAGAGATTACTCTTAGTTGAGGATATTTCTCAACACAAAAATTTTCATAATCCAATGAAAAGGAAGATTTTCCAAGCTCTGTGAAGTGAAAAAGTCAGACTGTCAAAAAAAAAAAAAAGCCTGAAAAGTGGATAGACCTGTTCCACAAAGGCTGGTTATCTGTTATGCTGCTGGGAGAGATGTGGACCTAGATGAAATCTTGAAGCAAGAGTTGTTACCAATGCCTTTGTCCCTACCAGAAAAAGTGGAGATTTGAGAATTGGTCAGAAGCATTTGTTAATGGATGCGCTGTTGCAGGGTGTACCTTGCTGTGACCAGTTTGATGTAACTAATGATTCGACCTTGGGCTCTGATGGCCAGGCACTAGTTAGAACCCTTGATAAGTCACACAAACTTATGGCTGGTACCCTTGGTGATTTCTCCAAACTGTTCAATGCTGGAATTTTTCAGCATGGTCACCATTTTTCCCGTATTGATGTGGTGTTTGACAGATATAACCAGGAATCTATAAAGCAAGGCACACTCTCCAAAAGACAAGAAAGCAAACCAATTCGACGACTAATAGAACATGCCGATGTCCCACTTCTGCATGAGTGGAATAGTTTTCTCTGCAACACTAAGCATAAAGCTGCTCTTGCAAATATTCTTTCTCGGGAAGTGATTAAATATGCTTCAGAAAATAAGTGTGTGGTTACTGCTGGTGGTCTTCTGAAGGTTGATGATGTTTTCTGCAATCATGCTGAATTAGATCTCAGCAGTCTTAAAAGTAATCAAGAAGCTGACACCAGAATGATCTTGCATTGTGTCCACACAAAGTCTCCTACAGTTGTTGTATGGTCTCGAGATACTGATGTCATGTTACTCATTATAGCACACAGTGGTACAATAAAAAAAGAAGTAATAATGAAAGCTGGAACAAGCAATGCACTCAAGTATATATCCCTGTGAAAGACATTATATCAAGGTGGAATTTGCAAGAAGAGCAAACAGCAAAGGGATTGCTGTCATTCCATGCTGTCACTGGTTCGGACACCACATCATTCTTGTTTGGACAACTTGGATCATCCTACACATCTGTTAGGCCTTGGGGAAGTTCCCATATCAAAGGAATCTTTGGCCGAGGTGGAGAGATTTGTGTGTTTGCTGTGCAAGGTTGCTTAAGCTATGACAACAGATAGAGCTATTTTGTTCTCTAAAGGAGTCACTCAGGAACGTCTTCCACCAACAAGTGATTCTTTACGGCATCACATCATGCGAGCGCATCTCCAGGCTTCAGTATGGCTCAAAGCAACAGACCCTCACCCAACAATTCCAAAACCCAACGAATGTGGCTGGAAGCTAGTAGATGGTCAAATGAAGCCAGTTTTATTAACGCTTGAGTCAGTGCCAGAGTCACGTATAAATCTAATTAGATGCAGTTGTACTGAAATGTGTGTTACACGCAGATGTGGTTGTCGGAAAGTAGAAATGTCTTGGACTGCTCGTGTAAATGCTCTGGACAGTGCTTCAGTACTAATGATAATAACTGAAGGAAAAATATGATAGACATATTTAACAGGCCTGAATACTTTTCCACGTTAATAGTGTATATATATACTTTACTATCACACTGTAATTGAATATCATTATCTTAATTCTTTTTTTTCCAGTGATTTTGTGCACGGTTTTTCCATTGTACTTCATAAGATGTTCAATACTATACCTTGCACTTGCTTCTGTAAATTCTCTGGAATGTGTTTAGATGCTAATCATAATGGCTGAAGGCAAACATAATAGCAGGCGACAATACATGATACTTAAGCCAAGTTGATATTTAAAAGATTGGCTATTACATTGCATATATATATATATATATATATATATATATATATATATATATATATATATATATATATATATATATATATATATATATATATATATATATATATATATAATCTTCTTCTTTTAACATGCTTTTTCCCATTTCTGTATGGGGTAAGCACGATGCCTTCTTTTGAAGGACTTTTGATTTGGCTTTGGGGTAGACCGTAGTCTCGATCGGCTGCCCTGCCTGACATCGCTTAGACCCCGGTAGCGTATGGTACATGTATCATACCAGACCCAATGCCCTTTCTCCCAGCAGTGAGAAGTTGTTGCGCGGGTAGGTCGAGAGTTCGAGACGTGTGAGATGTTTATGTTTTTAGAAGATGTTGGAGTGGCTTTGTTTTATGTGTGTATTTAGTCTGTAACACCCATTTGCTTTTTAAGCAAACCTATCCGTTGATTACATACATAATCCCGGGGTGTCTACACGGATAGCAAAGTGTCCGCCTTTCTGATCAGTCGGCTGCGAATTTGAACCTGAGCCACAGACCTCTACGAAGTCCGAAGCTGCTGCTGTAACCGACTGTGCCATCGAGGCTCATATATATATATTTTTCATTTATGGTAGCTAATGGTTTTGTACATGTTTTCCCGTTGTATTTCATGAAAAATATTTTTCAATACCCTTGCATTTAATGAAAAATATTTTTCAGTGCCCTGACTAGAGGATGGGGAAAGTTCAAGATTTTTATTTATCCATAAGAGGTTTATAGAAATAGATTTTTAATCCTGTTTAACAATCCACGTGCTTTATTATCAGATTCTTCACTTCGATCATCATAAAGAATTTTTGTTCTTGTTTTATTGGTTTTGTACACTGTTTCCCTTTATATTTTATTAAAATGTTCATTAATAATTTAGGCATAGGGTACGTGTGGAGTTGAAAATTTTGATTTAGCTATAACAGGCTACAGTACCAGCAAAAATAGATTCTTAAGCCAGTTTACTGGTCCGTATGCTTTGCTATTATATTGCACTTCAGTATAACTATCATAAAGGATATTTAGCTTTGTTTTATTGGTCTTGTGTACTGTTTCCTATTATATTCCAATAAAATGTTCATTAATATACTGGGCACAGAATGCAAAATGTTGAAACTTTGGATTTAGCTGTAATGGAGTAATAAAAAAATAGAAAATGTTAAACACCAGACTTGGATTCAGCACCCTCAAATCAACTAGACTCAGTTGGATAACAAATTCTACTGTGAAATGCCCACCCCAATCAACTTTTTCCATATTGGCTCCAGACTAATAGGAGAGTATTTAATATTTTCATTATAACATCAAATACTTAGATCCGTTTTCCATGAACTGAACTTATTAATAAAAGTCGTGGAAATTTGGGCGAGCAAGGTTTTCACTCCCCAAAAATCCCGTGACCCTCCGTCAGGTGGGAAAAATGACCCCGCTTTTTCTCTCCTCAGACTTCATGCGAACCTTTTCATTACATTTTCAGAAATCATTTGATAAATCGCTGAGAATTTCCTAAAAATGTTCTCTGTTCCGCTCAAAGAGGGAATTGTGGTTTTTTTATTAAATGAAATTCTGTGGAGGGTTTCCCTCTTGTCAAATCATTTACATCTGGTGTTACTGGAGGGGAAGTTATTATTTCAATATTGGAGGGAATTACTTGGATTTATAATATATATATATATATATATATATATATATATATATATATATATATATATATATATATATATATATATATATATATATATATATATATATATATATATATATATATATATATATATATATATATATATATATATATATATATATATATATATATATATATATATATATTTACATTTATATAATGTGTGCATTGTATGCATATCGGAGGAGGGACCCCTTCAGAGCATCTTTGACGGAAGTTCGAGCCCGCCTTAATTAAGCCCCAAATTCTCTCTCACTGAACTGCCCAAATTGGGGCTGGCCAAACTCTCTTCTTATCGGTAAAGTGAGATACAGTCATTATTGTTTAGCTTATTTATTTTCGTTTTTTTCTGCTGAGTTTGCCAAGACTTATTGGAAGAATATGATTACAGATCATGAACATATGCACAGATAATAAATGATAATAAATAGAAACGAATAGATAGTTAAGTCAATTAAAACAGGTTAAAGAAATTTTAAATATTAATCCTTTTTTCCCTTATTTTGGTTTTCTCAATTTTGGTAAAGGTTCAGTTCTTCCTTCTTCTTCTTCTTCTTCTTCTTCTTCTTCTTCTTCTTCTTCTTCTTCTTCTTCTTGTGTCCCCCATGGCACTCTTCTATTCTTCCTCTTCTCGCTCCCTGTTCTTCTCATTCTTTATTCTTTATTCCTTGCTCTAATTACCATCTTTTAGCTTACTTTCTGATTTTCTCTTCGCTTTCTGCTCTCGGAAACTCTGGTTCCACAAACTCTGGTTCCTCAAACTCTGGTTCCTTAAATTCTGGCTCCTCAATCTCTGTTCCTCAAATTCTTTCTCACCGGAAACAAAAATAAAAGAACAGTTGTCAAAGTTAAAATTATGTTGTTTAGATCATAAACAAATGATCAAGAATTAGCAGTCCAGAAAAGTTAAAGGAAAGAACTGTTCAGCGATTTGGTGATAGGTCATTTAAAACCTTTCTCAGAATTTGTACTGTTGGGAAACAGTGTGAAGGAATAAGGGTCTAAATTATATATGCTCTGACTAATATTAAAGTTTTTGTTTGCTAAAACTTATGCAAGCCGTTTCTAACAAATTTCTTGTCATCATATGTTTTTCTTTGAATAATATTTCTGTTTTGTTCCAAAGAAATAGAACAGCCACAGTTTTGCATATGTAAATTAACAGCACTGTTTGGAGAATTTGTTCTTACACAATATCGATGTTGGGAAATTCTCATATTAATATCTTTTCGGTTTGTCCCGGGTGGAATTTGCCACATTCACAAGGGATTTTGTAAACCACACCTTCTTCTTGCTTGGGGCTGTTGCAAATGACTGCTGTCTTTCCTATTGTGTTGGGGAAGAAAAGTCAACTTTAAGGTTTAATATTCTTAAAGGGTAAACGGTGTCATTGAATGAAGGGTGGAAAGGGAGAACCAAAGCATTACTCATATCATATTCATTTTTTGGTGTTTGTTCTATGATATGTTCGTTTAGCTAGGAATAAACTTCTTCTATTTTCCTGACTGAAACGGTTTTTCTATGCCAATTCTGGTGATATTATTAAACTCTTCGTCCAAATATATATATATATATATATATATATATATATATATATATATATATATATATGTATATATATATATATATATATATATATATATATATATATATATATATATATATATATATATATATATATTTATATATATATATATATATATATATATATATATATATATATATATATATATATATATATATATATATATATATATATATATATATTAAATCTACATAAACTTTTTTGGCATAATTTCTTAGAAAAGATATTAGTATTTTAGTTTGTGTAATTTTTTTTAGTTAATTCATTATAAATCATTGTAGGCTTATAGTGGCCCCTCAAAATAAATCAGTCCAAAATATAAAGAATATTGCGAATAAAAACTTTCTTTCGTCGTAAAACTCCTGAAACAAATACAACAAAAATGAACCTTTATCAAAACCGAAATATTCCGAAGGAGGCTCCAATCACACCTGACCATTTCAGATAAGCAAATCCCCACCCAATCAGCTCAGAATCCGGGCTGATCCTACACTGAACGCACGTCAAAACAATAAATAAATCCTTGCAGGCAAGAATCCATTAATGAATCTAAATTTAGTGGATTTGTTAAGTGATATAAGAGAGGGAACCGAATTTCTCTCCTCGCTTCCCGTTAGAATCTGGTGGGCGTTATTGGCTCCCCGGAGGCATGGGATATCACACATTGATCATCCGGAGGTTTTCTTATTTCTTTTCAGTTTTCCGAAAAGAAAACGATTGTGCCGTCTTTTTCCGTCTGTCCGCACCTTTTCTGTCCGCACTTTTTTCTGCCCGCCCTCATATCTTAAAAACTACTGAGGCTAGATGGCTGCAGATTTTTATATATGTTGATCATCCACCCTCCAATCATCAAACATACCAAATTGCAGCCCTCTAGCCTAGATAGTTTTATAAGTTATTTGAGGTTAATGTTAGCCACAATCGTGCTTCTGGCAACGATATGGATAGGCCACCACTGGGCGTGGTGAAAGTTTCATGGGCCGCTGTTCATACAGCATTGTTCCGAGACCACCGAAAGATAGATTTATTTTCGGTGCCCTCGGTTATATGCTGTAGCGGCTGTACAGAAAACTCTCTTGCGCCGAAGAAACTTCTGCTCATTTTATACATGTTCTTTTATCTCTGGCGATTGATTTATTACCTGTCATTATTGCTTGTCTTGAGGCGCCTTCTGGGATGTAATTAGTGGCGTTTTTTAATGCTTCTTAAGGGGAGGGAGCTCTGTCTTGAATTGGGGATGTTGGCTACTGATTGTTTTGCTCGAGTATAAAGTATTATGTGCAGGTATTTATAGAATACGCACACGAACGTATAAACATGCACATACACACACACACACACACACACACACATATATATATATATATATATATATATATATATATATATAATATATATATAATATATATATATATATATATATATATATATTATATATATATATATATATATATATATATATATATATATATTATATATATATATATATATATATATATATATATATATATATATATATATATATATATATATATATATATATATATATATATATATATATATATATATATATATATATATATATATATATATATATATATATATATAAATATATATATATATATTAGCAAACGTATAAGCCTCTTATTCACTGTAAGTATAAAATATTCTCAAGCAAGATATATCAATCACAAACGCAAAAACTTTTAGATGGAAAAGATTTCTAACAAAACCCGGAGAGCAGTTTCGACGAAACTTGAAGTAGATCATCCTTGAGTCTTATTAAATCTAAATACTGAAATACTGTAGAATTTATTTAAACACTGTAAAGTTTATTGAAATATTTTATATTTCACCATATCACGAGAGAAGAAATGTGAAAGCGTTCCCTCTCCCGAGCGTGAGAGCAGAAACGGCTCTTCTCCAAGATGGAAAAGAAAACGGAGAACTTGATTGAGACCATTCCGATATTTTATCCGGCAGGAGGGAAGGGAAGGTTTAGTCTAATCTATTTTAGGGCTCAATAGAAACTTTCACCCTCTCTCTTCAGTTCTATGAATCCTTCAGACAAAGACTCTGGAAATGCAGTCTTGCGGATATGAAAGACTTTGGGAAACGTAGACTTAGAGCTGCCCAGTTTGAATAGATGTGTCATTCTATGTCTTCTGTTCTGTCTGTTAGGCCTAACGCTAAATCTAGACTCGGGTTGCGTCTAATAAAATCATGGTTTCGTCTCGACGTCAGGTGCAGAGCTGAACACGAAAGTTTATATAGAGAGAATTATAGAAATTGCAACATAGGCCTAACGTTTAATCTTTGCCTTTCGTTGCGCTTAATAAAACTAGTTTCACCTCGACGTTAGGCGCTGAGTTAAACACAGAAGTTAATATAGAGAGAATTACAGAAACCACAATCCACTTTAAAGGAATAATATTTTTCATGTCCAATAATACTAGTTTTAATCAGGTTAAACTGACATGTATACAGGATTTAGACTCAACTTGATAGATAGCTGGTTCATCGTTAGATCTGAAATGTATACTTTAGGAGTTCGTCAAAACCGAATAAAATGTAAATAATTACCTGACATAAATGAAATTAGGTGGATTCTCATACTCTCTGAAAATTGGGGCAAGTGGGGTTAGTCTACGTTGATTATTGCAGAGGTCAATTGAATAACGTAATTGCATACCAATATTGCAAGATTTCTGTGTCTAACATGCATTTAATGGACACCGTCCATCAGCTACGTTTATGCAAAGTTTGTTATTAGCTGCTGCGTCCATTATGGTTATATATTTATTCTGTTATGCATTAAAAATTTGTATGGAGAAGACTCCAGGTAAATTAGATGTCACAATGTTTACGGTCAGAGCCTTCCAATACTCCTTGGAGCGTGAATGTGAAATATATATTTTTCATTGACGATCATAAACGCTTCCTCAAGCTCTCCAATTTTGGAGGTTTGCCAAAGAGGCGGTGGACATTTTTGAGAGAGTGGGCGCTTCGTGTTACACCAAAACAATTTAGAGAAATTTAAAAAATGAACTAAATTTTCGAACCCAGGTGAGAGAGAGAGAGAGAGAGAGAGAGAGAGAGAGAGAGAGAGAGAGAGAGAGAGAGAGGTCTTGGGATTATAGAAAAAATACACACAAATATATATATATATATATATGTAATACATTATATATATATATATATATATATATATATATATATATATATATATATATATATATATATATATATATATTATATGTATATATAAATATAAACTTGGGACCTGGGATGAGGTTGCAAGCCCCATAACCTCTGTGTTAACTGGGAAAGTGAAACGAATGTCAGTACTGTGTTTAACCTGTTATATGATGTTTTAATCTTGATGGGTAAACAACTACCTTGAAATTTCTCTCTCTCTCTCTCTCTCTCTCTCTCTCTCTCTCTCTCTCTCTCTCTCTCTCTCTCTCTCTCTCTCTCTCTCTCGTCGAGGGGAAACTCTTGTAGTTTCCTTCTACCTTGATAGAGATTATTAAGTGATGGAACAGCAGACATCTCTCTCATGACTTGAGTTTTTCCTCGAAGTTGAGTCACTACTCAGAGTTCAGAAGAGCCTCCGAGACTTTGCTTTTTCAGTCCTGGAAAGTTTGTGTTTATAAGAGCCTGAAGAATCTCTCTCTCTCTCTCTCTCTCTCTCTCTCTCTCTCTCTCTCTCTCTCTCTCTCTCTCTCTCTCTCTCTCTCTCGTGATCCTTGCGCATTTCCTTCCCAAATTGCACCTCATAAATCCCACAGCGGCTTCATTTGAGACCAAATCGAGCCATCTATCTGATGCTAATGCTCCTCTAATTCCACTGAGCAAGCAGTGAGAATAACATGAAGAGTAAATGGTCAAAAGGAGGAAGCAGATTTCCCTTCCCTTCTTCAGTGTGGAAATTAATTGCCGCCAAATTATTCGGTTTGCAAACTAGGGTTAATAACCAACGTCTTGCATACATTCCCTTGCATACAGTTTTCAGTAAATCTTTGAACATTTGTGACCTGAAACTCCTGAATGATGTTGATTGGATGAGCCTAAGTTACACCCCGGATGTTGTGGGAAGAGCTGATGACAAGCCGTCCCACCAAGTGAGGAAAAAAAGGTTCAGCTGTGAACCTCGCTCTTTCCTGATACACCCCACAAGTGATCGCTTCTCTTTTGGCTAAAGCCTCCGTTGTCACTGCATAACGCCGTGGATAGGCGAAACAGCTGTCGTGATGAGAACAGTACATGGAGGTAGAAGAACTTGGCATAATTTTTAATAGAAAATGGCAGATGAGAATCGAAAAAGCGAGAGCGATGATAATACGAAGTTTCTTGTAAGAAACTTATGTGTACCATTTATGTCATTGTCTGCATTATTTAATTATACATATATATATATATATATATATATATATATATATATATATATATATATATATATATATATATATATATATATATATATATGCGTGTGTGTGTGTGTGTATTATATATATATATATATATATATATATATATATATATATATATATGTGTGTGTGTGTGTGTGTGTGTGTGTGTATTATATATATATATATATATATATATATATATATATATATATATATATATATATGACAAACCGTATATTTATATATACCAAAGAAAGAGTTAATTGAAAATGAAATTACCCACAACTGCATTTTTGGAACACTGACATTTAAACCAGTGGAATCGCTCTAACTTTCCACTTGACATTATTCGAAACTGAGAAGAAATTCAACGTCTGCAATCCCGCCGTTCTGTCTACAGTCAACCTGACAAATGGTTATACATAATGAACATTGTAAGATGAATAATCCCTGCATGAAATAATGTATAGCTCCTGATTAATGGCAGCCGTTTGGTGAATGAGAAATGAAGGAAAAAATCATTAATTCATCTGTTCATTTCGTCCTGCTTTCTTTCTCTTAATCGTTCTGTGGTGGCTTTTGCACAACACCGAGATGAGTCATATCTGCTTCTGGATATGAGAGAGAGAGAGAGAGAGAGAGAGAGAGAGAGAGAGAGAGAGAGAGAGAGAGAGAGAGAGAGAGAGAGAGAGAGAGAGAGAGAATCAGAAGGTAGGAAATGGTAATAAAAAAAATGATAAATGATTGCAATGAAGCCTGATCATTTCTAAGTGAATCTCTCCTAGTCGTTTTCTTTATTATCCTGTTTTATTTTATTTCTTTTTATTTTTTCTTTGGAGGGTGATAACATATTGTATGCATGTATAAAACAAAATAATAATAATAATAATAATAATAATAATAATAATAATAATAATAGTAATAATAATAATAATAATAATAATAATAATAATAATAATAATAAATAACTCGTTGCAAGTATTGTATATTGTAACATTGCAGACTTGAACAAAGCTTATTTATAGGCACTTGCCCTTATCAATTTTTACTTCGATAGTAATGAATATGTAAGAAATCAATGAATTAATTTAGCAATATATATATATATATATATACATATATATATATATATATATATATATATATATATATATATATATATATATGGATATATATGGATATATATATATATATATATATATATATATATATATATATATATATATATATATATAGCAAGAAGGCACTAAAGCAGACAGCTTGGTACATGGTTTTCCTTTATTCAGGGCGGCCTACGTTTCGAGATCCTTGTCTCATCCTCAAGGCTAAAAATACAAAGTAAAATATACAAATACAGCAAGAAGATTTAGGATATATGTACAAATAAAATATGATGAAGTAAAACATCAGTAAAAAAGGTAAACCTAAAATAAAATTGTTAAAAAAAAAAAAAAAAGAGAAAAGATAGAAAATTTTTTACTAACAGACCTTATTCCTCGAAGTTCAGTTGCTGTATGAAAAACAATAAACATAAGGTGGGGTGTGGTTTAAGCTATATACAGGGGCGTGGACGAGGAATGATTGTTCAAAGAGGGAACAAGCTTTTTGATCGCTAACGATTCAAGAATAGGGAGGTGGTGTTCGTGTTGACTAGTTAGTATAATCTTAAAATCATTATAGTTTATTTTACTTTTGCATAGTTTTATGTGGTTTCTAATATTGGATGTTTCGGGATTAGACAACTTGCACCCAGTGCGAAAGCTAACGCCAATATGTGCGTCACATCTGACCTTAAGCAGTCGGCGTGTGTTTCCCACGTATGTCTGACAATGGCATTGACAGCAAGTAAATAAATAAACAACACCGGACTGCATTAAAGGGGGCAGTTTTTCTTTGTGACGAAACATACCGCCAATAGTTCTTGGGTTCTTAAATATGAGCTTCACGTCAACTGCAGGAAAATAATTCGTTAAAATCCAAGAGAGATCGAAGAGCGTCGTGTAGGAAAGAGGTGTCATGCGTGAACGGAAAACTTATATAATATGTTAATTTATGTGCCAAGTGTGTGGTAGCAGGAGGGTGAAAGGACTTATCCAATGCTCTCTTAACATACTTTAAAAATAAATTGGATGGATAGCAGTTGGATTTAAAATAATCATAGAGAAAACCTATTTCCTTGTGAAAAAGATGCCAGTCGGATGTAAGTGTTATGGCCCTGTGGAGGAGAGTGGACAGGGAATTCAATTTAAAATTATAAAAGCACGAACTGTAAAAATTCTGCCCAAGACCAGTAAAGGTTTTCTTGCGGAACACACCAGTATGAAATCTCTTTTCTTCACGGATGACGATGGTGTCTAAAAAGGATAATTGGTTATTATTTTCTAATTCATAAGTAAATTTAATGTTATTATGTAGCGAATTAGCATACTGCAAAAACTGGTCACAGTGGTGACGTTCTTTAAAAAGGACAAAAGTGTCGTCAACATAACGGCGATAAAATAACGGCTTGAAAACAGAGGGACAGCTGTCCAGCAGCTCTCTCTCGAATTTGTGCATAAAAATATCAGCAAAAATGCAGCTTAATGGATTACCCATTCCTACACCTTCCACTTGCATGTAAACTTCATCATTAAACACAAAGGCCGTGTCCCGCACCGCCAACTCCAATAGCTCTTTAAAATCTAAGCGGTTAAAACCGTGGTACACATTGTCCTGATCATTAAAAATAGTATCCAAAATATAATCGATTGTTTCCTCCACTGGTATATTAGTGAATAGTGACTCTATATCAAAACTGGCCATGACCAAATCGGAATCTTGACATAAAATATTATTTTTAAATTCTAAGGAACTGTTAACAGTAAATTCATTTTTGAAAGAGTTTTCCAAGAGAGGGACTATGTATTTTGCAATTTTGTAGTTGGGTGTAGTATATGAAGAAAGGATTGGCCTCATAGGTATATTCTCTTTATGTATCTTGGGGAGGCCATACATGATACCATAAGATGATCCAGTGACGAAAAGCTCATCATAAGTAGTTTGAGTAATAACCTGTTTATTTTTTAAAGATCTCAGAAAACGGTTAATTTTGTCCTCTTTCTTAAAAATAAGTTTAAAGTCTTTGTTACCAATTTTTTGAAATTTAGAATCATCGGTGAGTATATTCTGCATTTTTTGGAGATAATCAACTTTATTCAAAATAACTGTACCATTACCTTTATCTGGTTTGGAAAATATTAAGTTATTATTTTTTCTCAATTTCTGAAGGGTATTTAGATCATCTTTGTTAAAGAAAGGGGCCCATCTAGTTTTCTGTTTGTGGTAATTAGTATGTGCGAAAGCAGACAGTTCAGTTTGGAATTTTGATAGGTTAGCGTTTAAAGGCAAGTTCTTCAGTTTGGTAAAAAGTACTTCAAAGGGCAAATAGTACTCATAGTAAGAGGGTTTGTAGTTGGGTAAACAGAAATCCAGCCCAAAAGATAAAAGAAATTCTTCTTTCTTAGTTAAGTTATAGTCAGAGAAGTTGAAAACCACCTTGTTCCCTTTACCAGAAAAATTCGGTTTGAAGACACCTAGTTTCTTAAGTTTGTTGTTATGGGTGTTTTGTACCTTTTCAATATAGCCATTTAAATCTTTAGATAACAACCAGTTAAAAATGATTAAATCAATAAGTGTGAGTCGGTTATGGATATCATTATACAAAAGTTGTAGAGGTTTGACATGTTTAGAAATAAGCTTTTCTTTGGTACAGATTTCAATAGACAATAATGCAGACGTGGAATCATGATAGAATTTAGTATTATATAACGAACGTCTATATAATTTAAATTTAACAAAGTTGGGTGTGACCTGATTGAGCTGGCAATATTGCAAGAATTCGAGGTCGAGTTTTGCTTTCCACCACTTCTTCAAAGTAATCTCCAATTTACGACAAGTCAGTAGTAGAGGGCGGTCGTATCTGCGCTGGATCAGGTCGCGGAAATGCAAAATACCACTGGACCTGAGGCGGACGAGGAAGAGCAAGGCGAACATCCAGGAAAACATGGTAGAAAGTCGAGGAGATGTTTCGTGAGGCAGATGAAGTCCAGAATAAGCTGGTGGACCAGGCGGGACGTAAAATTTCAAGAATCCACATAACAGCAGGAAGAACACATTGGTGTGAAATCGAGGCTATTCCTCAGCAAAATAGCAAGAAGGCACTAAAGCAGACAGCTTGGTACATGGTTTTCCTTTATTCAGGGCGGCCTACGTTTCGAGATCCTTGTCTCATCCTCAAGGCTAAAAATACAAAGTAAAATATACAAATACAGCAAGAAGATTTAGGATATATGTACAAATAAAATATGATGAAGTAAAACATCAGTAAAAAAGGTAAACCTAAAATAAAATTGTTAAAAAAAAAAAAAAAAAAAAAAGGAGAAAAAGATAGAAAATTTTTTACTAACAGACCTTATTCCTCGAAGTTCAGTTGCTGTATGAAAAACAATAAACATAAGGTGGGGTGTGGTTTAAGCTATATACAGGGGCGTGGACGAGGAATGATTGTTCAAAGAGGGAACAAGCTTTTTGATCGCTAACGATTCAAGAATAGGGAGGTGGTGTTCGTGTTGACTAGTTAGTATAATCTTAAAATCATTATAGTTTATTTTACTTTTGCATAGTTTTATGTGGTTTCTAATATTGGATGTTTCGGGATTAGACAACTTGCACCCAGTGCGAAAGCTAACGCCAATATGTGCGTCACATCTGACCTTAAGCAGTCGGCGTGTGTTTCCCCACGTATGTCTGACAATGGCATTGACAGCAAGTCAAGGATCTCGAAACGTAGGCCGCCCTGAATAAAGGAAAACCATGTACCAAGCTGTCTGCTTTAGTGCCTTCTTGCTATTTTGCTGAGGAATAGCCTCGATTTCACACCAATGTGTTCTTCCTGCTGTTATGTGGATTCTTGAAATTTTACGTCCCGCCTGGTCCACCAGCTTATTCTGGACTTCATCTGCCTCACGAAACATCTCCTCGACTTTCTACCATGTTTTCCTGGATGTTCGCCTTGCTCTTCCTCGTCCGCCTCAGGTCCAGTGGTATTTTGCATTTCCGCGACCTGATCCAGCGCAGATACGACCGCCCTCTACTACTGACTGTCGTAAATTGGAGATTACTTTGAAGAAGTGGTGGAAAGCAAAACTCGACCTCGAATTCTTGCAATATTGCCAGCTCAATCAGGTCACACCCAACTTTGTTAAATTTAAATTATATAGACGTTCGTTATATAATACTAAATTCTATCATGATTCCACGTCTGCATTATTGTCTATTGAAATCTGTACCAAAGAAAAGCTTATTTCTAAACATGTCAAACCTCTACAACTTTTGTATAATGATATCCATAACCGACTCACACTTATTGATTTAATCATTTTTAACTGGTTGTTATCTAAAGATTTAAATGGCTATATTGAAAAGGTACAAAACACCCATAACAACAAACTTAAGAAACTAGGTGTCTTCAAACCGAATTTTTCTGGTAAAGGGAACAAGGTGGTTTTCAACTTCTCTGACTATAACTTAACTAAGAAAGAAGAATTTCTTTTATCTTTTGGGCTGGATTTCTGTTTACCCAACTACAAACCCTCTTACTATGAGTACTATTTGCCCTTTGAAGTACTTTTTACCAAACTGAAGAACTTGCCTTTAAACGCTAACCTATCAAAATTCCAAACTGAACTGTCTGCTTTCGCACATACTAATTACCACAAACAGAAAACTAGATGGGCCCCTTTCTTTAACAAAGATGATCTAAATACCCTTCAGAAATTGAGAAAAAATAATAACTTAATATTTTCCAAACCAGATAAAGGTAATGGTACAGTTATTTTGAATAAAGTTGATTATCTCCAAAAAATGCAGAATATACTCACCGATGATTCTAAATTTCAAAAAATTGGTAACAAAGACTTTAAACTTATTTTTAAGAAAGAGGACAAAATTAACCGTTTTCTGAGATCTTTAAAAAATAAACAGGTTATTACTCAAACTACTTATGATGAGCTTTTCGTCACTGGATCATCTTATGGTATCATGTATGGCCTCCCCAAGATACATAAAGAGAATATACCTATGAGGCCAATCCTTTCTTCATATACTACACCCAACTACAAAATTGCAAAATACATAGTCCCTCTCTTGGAAAACTCTTTCAAAAATGAATTTACTGTTAACAGTTCCTTAGAATTTAAAAATAATATTTTATGTCAAGATTCCGATTTGGTCATGGCCAGTTTTGATATAGAGTCACTATTCACTAATATACCAGTGGAGGAAACAATCGATTATATTTTGGATACTATTTTTAATGATCAGGACAATGTGTACCACGGTTTTAACCGCTTAGATTTTAAAGAGCTATTGGAGTTGGCGGTGCGGGACACGGCCTTTGTGTTTAATGATGAAGTTTACATGCAAGTGGAAGGTGTAGGAATGGGTAATCCATTAAGCTGCATTTTTGCTGATATTTTTATGCACAAATTCGAGAGAGAGCTGCTGGACAGCTGTCCCTCTGTTTTCAAGCCGTTATTTTATCGCCGTTATGTTGACGACACTTTTGTCCTTTTTAAAGAACGTCACCACTGTGACCAGTTTTTGCAGTATGCTAATTCGCTACATAATAACATTAAATTTACTTATGAATTAGAAAATAATAACCAATTATCCTTTTTAGACACCATCGTCATCCGTGAAGAAAAGAGATTTCATACTGGTGTGTTCCGCAAGAAAACCTTTACTGGTCTTGGGCAGAATTTTTACAGTTCGTGCTTTTATAATTTTAAATTGAATTCCCTGTCCACTCTCCTCCACAGGGCCATAACACTTACATCCGACTGGCATCTTTTTCACAAGGAAATAGGTTTTCTCTATGATTATTTTAAATCCAACTGCTATCCATCCAATTTATTTTTAAAGTATGTTAAGAGAGCATTGGATAAGTCCTTTCACCCTCCTGCTACCACACACTTGGCACATAAATTAACATATTATATAAGTTTTCCGTTCACGCATGACACCTCTTTCCTACCCAATCTAAAAAGGATTTTAACGAATTATTTTCCTGCAGTTGACGTGAAGCTCATATTTAAGAACCCAAGAACTATTGGCGGTATGTTTCGTCACAAAGAAAAACTGCCCCCTTTAATGCAGTCCGGTGTTGTTTATTTATTTACTTGCTGTCAATGCCATTGTCAGACATACGTGGGAAACACACGCCGACTGCTTAAGGTCAGATGTGACGCACATATTGGCGTTAGCTTTCGCACTGGGTGCAAGTTGTCTAATCCCGAAACATCCAATATTAGAAACCACATAAAACTATGCAAAAGTAAAATAAACTATAATGATTTTAAGATTATACTAACTAGTCAACACGAACACCACCTCCCTATTCTTGAATCGTTAGCGATCAAAAAGCTTGTTCCCTCTTTGAACAATCATTCCTCGTCCACGCCCCTGTATATAGCTTAAACCACACCCCACCTTATGTTTATTGTTTTTCATACAGCAACTGAACTTCGAGGAATAAGGTCTGTTAGTAAAAAATTTTCTATCTTTTTCTCTTTTTTTTTTTTTTTTTAACAATTTTATTTTAGGTTTACCTTTTTTACTGATGTTTTACTTCATCATATTTTATTTGTACATATATCCTAAATCTTCTTGCTGTATTTGTATATTTTACTTTGTATTTTTAGCCTTGAGGATGAGACAAGGATCTCGAAACGTAGGCCGCCCTGAATAAAGGAAAACCATGTACCAAGCTGTCTGCTTTAGTGCCTTCTTGCTATTTTGCTGAGGAATAGCCTCGATTTCACACCAATGTATATATATATATATATATATATATATAAATATGTATATACATATAATATGTGTGTGTGTGTATGAATTTGTATTTGCATATGTACTTGAATAAATGAATGTTTGTATACATACATTCATTTAGTTCCTTATGATAACCTAAGCAGCTAAGCCCTGGCTGCTAATTCTTCATATATTCCTTCATTAACTTAACCATTAGCAAAGCATTTACATTAACCAAACGACCGCATATAAAACCTCCTGTGAGAGTTATTACAATAAATCCTGACTGATCTAAAGAAGAAATTCTGTGAGCATTCTGAGAGCGTTTTCCCAAACCACTGAAACGTGAATCTCACAGAATCAACGAAGTCTTGTGGATTCTACGCAAACTGAGAATCTCGTGTGGTCACACTTACAAGAGCCTCAATGTTCTGCTTGGAATATTCCCACTGTGGAGGTTACACTACTTCCATTCCCATAAGAGGAATGTGTGACGAATTGCATTTGCATATTCTCTGGTTCGGTGCTCGGCAGTCCGTGTCTATGGCGCTCTACGTTTCCATATGGACACTGAAACGGAGGGCAAGAGAGAGAGAGAGAGAGAGAGAGAGAGAGAGAGAGAGAGAGAGAGAGAGAGAGAGAGAGAATTTCACTTACGTGCAGTAACTGTCAGGGGATAATGATTTGTCTTATTACTCTTTTCGATTTGTGGTGAAATTTGACAGACGGATTTCATCAAATAATATTTTTAATTATATTTCTCCAGGTAGATATTTCGTCCTTTCTGCCATCGTTAATGTGACAAATGATTTATAGAATAACTTAGCTTTGCCACTTCATTTTAATTAGTTTTTTATTTTAAGAGTTTTGCTGACAATTAAAATTCTGGGATATATTAACTACTTTAGAATGTTGTGGATAATTGGAATAATTTCCTCCATTAATCAAAAAGACAAACGCCTCTAATTGAAGGCATCATATAATATTTCCGTAGGTTTACAACTCTCGGGACAAATGTCTGGAAGTATGTACATATTAGAATTTTACAGACATCGAAAATAATTTGATACATTAACTACACTGACAAAACCCAGTTTTTAGAAGACATCATAATATATTTCTTTAGGTTTGGCCAGTGTCCGAATTTCTTATATCTCTCAGGAAAATGTCCAGAAACGTTCCGAATGACAAAAAAAAAATAAATAAATAAGCGAGAAAAACTGTATAAACACAGCATACATTTTTCATGGCACTGACACTTTTTCTGCCGGATTTTTCACTGCTTCGTCCGCTTCCACTTTTATTCGTTTTTTATTTTAATTTCAGCATTTTCCTTCTTTTTATTTTCTATGTCAAAAATACAAATAATTTTGTAGCGCGGCGTTCCAGTAGATGTGACTGTTCATTTTTATGTGTTTTTTTTTATTCCAGTGAATTTCGCTCAAAAACCTTGACTAAATTTCAGTTATGTTCTTTCCTTTTATTTTAATTTTTGTTCATTTTATAATTTACCTGTTTTTTATATAAAAATAAAAATACTTTTGTATCGTGGTTTGTTACAGTGCGCGTGACTATTTTTTATTTTTCAATTACAGTGAATTTCCCCCAAAAACTATGATTATTTTTCAATTCTCTTCTTTGAATTTCTCAACAACATTAATGTCATTTCCTCTTATCAAGTTCTGAAATCAACTTCTGATTTATTTTCCTTTTATCTGTCTCCTCTGCTAATTCGAGAGCATTATCTTTAATCTTAATTTTCTATTTATATTTTCTATTTCTACTTTCTGAGAGTAAATTCTCGTCCTACGGTTCTTCTGTTTTGCAGAAGATGGCTTTGAGAGTCGACAGTCTTCTTGTCTGAGACTCAGTGTGAAATGGAACGTGTTTGTAATAATCTGTACTGTATTTTTGTTTATTTTAATTTTCACTTTTTATTTGTATATATCTTTATTTTTATTTTTCATTTGTTCTTATTTTCAATTAATGTTTTTATTCATACTTATTTTTTTATATTTACTTTATTCATTTTATTTTTTCTTATTGTATATATGGGCTTTCTGTATATTCGTTAAACTTGACCCAAATTGTATTTTGAAGCGTAAGAAGAACCTATGAGGGTCGATGTAACCTGTGAATGAGGGTCGTGGAAACCATTACTGAAAGCAGAAATGGTGTAATTTTAATATTTTTAGTCATAAAAACAACATTGATGTATTTCAAAAGTGCCATTTCATACTTGTAACATAAACAGAGACAATTTTTAATACATTAATATTCAGTTTCAATTATAGGACAAAAAAGGATCATAACAGTGCCGCTGTATTGATTGCAGGGTATTTATACTATGCTGTTTGGGTCAGTCAAAAGATGCTGTTTGGGTCAGTCAAAAGATGCTGTTTGGGTCAGTCAAAAGATGCTGTTTGAGCCAGTCAAAAGATGCTGTTTGGGCCAGTCAAAAGATGCTGTTTGGGTCAGTCAAAAGATGCTGTTTGGGCCAGTCACAGGATGCTGTTTGGGTCAGTCAAAAGATGCTGTTTGGGTCAGTCAAAAGATGCTGTTTGGGTCAGTCAAAAGATGCTGTTTGGGTCAGTCAAAAGAAACGGGATAAGAAAGAGGAAACAGATGCCTTTGTTAAGAGCAAATTTGGTTACGATAGCTGGCTATTAAACAATAAAAAATAATGACTAACAAAGAATAAATCAAAATTATGTTCACAAAAGAGTATATTAATTCTTTACTGTGTTTGAGTAGCCAGTGACTAAAGCAAGATGTGCAAGTTGTCAGTTGAGGGGGATTATGCTTATGTAAAGAAATGCCTCTGTATACTGGGTTGATGTAGTATACTGTGACCATATTGTAAATATTGTAATTATAAATAATGTAAGTTTAATCCTTTCAATAAAAAAAAAAAAAATTTTGTCACTACTCCCAACTCAAAACGGCCCCAACCTTGGCGGAAGTACAGCTACGATGGTGACATCACAGTCGTTCGTAATGAATTACAAGAACCTCACAATTATGACGCTCTGATTACATGACTACAGCCCATTAAAATAAGGGTCGTTGTATCTTATCAGATGTCGTTTCTCAGACACAAAATTTGTTATTTTTGGCACTTTTGTAATATAATAATAATAATAATAATAATAATAATAATAATAATAATAATAATAATAATAATAATAATAATAATATCCTTTATTGCAGCTCAAGAATATACAAATACAATCCACACAATGTAGATACATAAGATAACATGATAAAAATAACAGTCAGATGTATCCACACACTTGCTGAAGAAGTAGAAAAAAAATAAAATTCATAATAATGGTAATGACAGTAATTATATAATGAGAATAATAGTAAAAATAAAATATTAAAAATAACAGTAACCTTGCATGAAACAAGCTACAATGGTGATATTACAGCATTACAATCCCGCGTAATGAAATTACACGTACCTCAAAATTATTACGTCCTAATTACTTGAATATGATGAAACCCGCTTCTTCATGAAGAGTCCCCAATCATTTTGAAGGGATTATTCTTAACCTGGAACTCGCTTCCAGTCACATTAAGATACAAAGCTCATTCAATTTTATTTTTAGATATTTCTCATATAAAACTCCTTTTGAATTTCTTTCTTTTTTTCTCCCTTCTTAATTCATTACGGCGTCAATAACCTAGATGTTGCGACGCCAGGTTTGGTAGCCACAATCAATCAACCACACCTGAATGCTAATGAAATATTATTGTGTGAGATACTACAGTATTATTCCATGTTCCATTTTGGGCCTGGTGTTTTAGACAGATTTTATGGGAAGGTGAAATTCGTCCAGGAATGGAACTGTGTTTTGGAATGACGTTCTCGGCAGCTGTGAAAATAATGCAGACTTGATAACTGCACCTGGCGATGCTCAGGAGGCCTCATATGTGGAGTCATCCATGTGGTTCATGTGGTCTCTGAAATGTTGAGGGGGAATGTCTTTGAGGTTTTCAATAGGGAATAATGTAGTGATGATAAGGGTCATTTCAGATATTAAAAGCATATTCAGATGTTCGGTTGGCGCCTTTTCCTTACTAGACACTTGAATTATTTCCTTTTAGATGGGAATGAGTTGTGGTATTCAGACATTGTGTTTCATATTATATATATATATATATATATATATATATATATATATATATATATATATATATATATATATATATATATATATATATATATATTATATATATATATTATATATGTATATATATATATTATATATATATATATACATACTCTATATATGACCTTTGATGACCCATTATCTGAAATGTCCCTTTGGAATGGAACTCCTCGGTAATGCAGCCAGTGGTATTCCTGTTCCCTCGTTCCCTCTTACTTGGAATTGAATGGTAATAAGGAATTGTATTTCCCCTGAGGAAGGCAACGGGAGGATGGGGGAGGGTGAATTTTGATAGTGTGAGGGCGCATGCGCGGAATGGGAAGCCCAAATGGTGTTATTTCTGGAGGCTTTTAAAAAAACATTCGTTGTATTTTGCGTAATTGATTCTCAGTTGTGACTGTTATTTGTTGATGCATTTGTTCAGGTTCATTTTGTCTTCCTTTTTTTTATATAAAATCTTTTTTCTTATATAAAAAAATCCGAAATTCGAGATTTATTTTCGTTGTAAGATTGTCTTTGCTTAAACATTTTCATCTCAAGTTTTTCTGCTTCTTTTTATAAAATCTTTTTTCTAATATAAAAAATTTCCAAAAATTTAAATTTATTCTCGGTTGTAGCATTGTTTTCGCTGAAGCATTAAGTTTTGCCTGCGCTTTTTGTCAAGTCTTTTTTTTCGATATGAAAACTTACTGGTTCATTGCTCCCCATAAACTAAATAAATAAATGAATAATTAATTAATTAATCAGTGTTAAAAGATCTTCCCCATTACAAGAACGCTCTTTAAATGTTGAAATCATCCCGTAGACAAGCAAATGATTTCAAAAGGCAATTTACCAGTATTCAGTTCACTGTTGCTTATTAGTAACCCCCCCCCCCCTTTATTTTTATTCTTCTAATCGGTATGATTCGAAGTAATTTCCATCTTAATGACCTCTGGGCGAGGAGGGGGGGGGAAGGTCCTTCCATTCAAAGTACAGAGAATAAATGGTCAAATATTTCTATAGTATGAACAATTTAATTGGAGTAATTTTTCTTTTTTTAGGGATTCCGGTAAATGCAATACACGGTTCTTTACTTATTCTGTTCAGTTAAATAGTTTGTAAAAAAGAAATCGTTTGAAATTTTTTATTTTACGTTGCTTGTATTTTTCTTGATGTTTGGAAACTGTTATACACATAACTGTAAGTGACTGTAGGCTCTTTATATTATTAATAGTTTATTTTAGGAGACTACTGTATATATATATATATATATATATATATATATATATATATATATATATATATATATATATATATATATATGTATGTATGTATGTATGTATGTATGTATGTATGTATGTATGTATGTATGTATGTATGTATGTATGTATGTATGTATGTATGTATGTATGTATGTATGTATGTACTGTAGATCTGTATGTATGCATATATTGAAATTTTCTGTCCCTTACACAGGCATAACTATTTTCACAAATAAACCATAAATATCTTTGAATATCCAGTCCACTCTGGCCTGGGAATACCTTACACTCAAGGGGAATCATCTGACAAGTGCTTCGTCCCACAGAATCGCGAAATAAAATTCACGGGAATTTTCACAGCTGTTGGAAAGAGAGGTGAATATTCAAGCAAAGTTGGTCCTCTGGATTTTGGGGTTAATGACTGGCCCGCTATTAGTATTTTTCTCCCGGTTATAAGAGAGAGAGAGAGAGAGAGAGAGAGAGAGAGAGAGAGAGAGAGAGAAATCCTATTTAATATTAAGGCATCGGGACACGCATTTGACAAATAATCTACTGGAATGTCATTAAGACTAATCTTATTAGTTTGAATAATATCTTTTATCACATTATCGAGGTCATTATTACCGTAACAATTTTTTTATCTTATTACAAAGATTATACACTCTCTGATATTATCATGGAGCATTTACTACAAATACAGTTTTTTTTTTTTATAATTTTAGTTAAATTACTAACAAAATAGGCTATTAAGAAAATAAATAATTAACATCCTTCAAATCGTACTTAAATGATCGAAGAATTAGATAGTTAAGGAATGAAATACTTGAGTAGCAGCCTTCACATCTGACTAAAACGACCAGAGAACGGGAGAGCTGAGGACATTCCCAAAGAGCACCTCACAACCGACTCCTTGGACGAAATGATTCCGCTCTCACGAAATGACGCGAATCACGAGACGAGAGTTTCCCCAAAAACGAGCGAAAGACGTCTCTCTCTCTCTCTCTCTCTCTCTCTCTCTCTCTCTCTCTCTCTCTCTCTCTCTCTCTCCCGAAAGGACTTCGTTGGAATTACAAATTGCTTTATTTATGTGTGGGGCTTCAGACGCATCGGAAAAAAGTCTGTACAGAATCCCTCGCTGATGACACGGCCCGATGAGGCTGCTTCAGAATCTGGTGGTGGAGATTTTGAGTTTTTATTTTCCGTTTACACGATTTTAGTTTTCTTTCCTTGTGTTGTCTCTCTAATGGAACTGGATTTTTCTGATTTAATAGAGGTCTGCCTTTATTCTGATTTTTCATTTTATAATTCTTATTGCTACATTTATTTTTTAGTTCCTCTTCACTGAGATTTAACTACGAAATTACTTTTTTTTTTTTTGCAAGATGTTCGTTTTGTTTCTTTATATTGTCTCTTGAATGGAACCGAATTTCCTGCTTCACCTGGAGATCTGCCTTTATTTTGATTTTTCATTTCAAATCATTCAATAATATAACTTTTATATCCAATCTTTATATATTACACAAACTTTCAGCACACCTGTTGTGAGCTTAAGACGTCGACGGTATAACGATGTACGCCACTCTGTATAAATTGAGAGAATTCATTCTGCAGTCTTCTATATAAGAGACGTGAATATTAGCCAACAAGCAAATGTAATATTCCTCATCGGAAACACGAGAGGTACTACTGAGGTATTACAGTTGGTGGAATCATTCCACTACATTAGATTTATCACTGGAACTCCCGAGCAGATTGAAATATTATGAAACTACGGTTCAACGTTTATCATGTTAATGATGACATGCAAATTAATGATATGCAAATCATCTTAAACTCTACTTTAACCCGAAAATGAATGCTATTGAATAATTACCTTCTACATATTGGGATTTATTTTGTTGGCTGAACTTTCAGGAATATTCATGAATATGTAAAATGCATAATTATTATTTATCCCCGTCATCACTGGCTATAACTCGTTCTTGAACACTGTAGCTTATAACGTGCAAAGATTAGATATTGATTTTTTTTATGCAGTGAATGAGCCTCGCTGTCGAACTTCTCCAGAGTTCCAGAGGTTCTATATTCCTCACACCGTTGGACTGTGGAACAGTCTCCCTACTGAGGATGTCTTGCAATTGGAACTTCTTCAGAAGTTCAAGCGAAGATGCAATGCATTGCTACCCTAATACAGTTCTCTTTGCATTTTAGTCATTTACTTAGGTTTTTATATATTTATTAATTTGTTGATTTATTTTTTAATAAGTGAGATTTCTTCTTTTCGTATTTTCCTTTACCCCCTCTTACTTCTTTGTAATGAACACCTTAATATTCTTTGGAAGCTTGAATTTCAAGTCAGTGGCCCCTGTGGTTGGCTTGTTCCCTATGAATAAAGTTCAGCTCCTGAATAATAATAATAATAATAATAATAATAATAATAATAATAATAATAATAATAATAATAATAATAATAATAATAATAATAATAATAATATTATTATTATTATTATTAATATTTATTATTATTATTATTATTATTATTATTATTATTATTATTATTATTATTATTATTATTATTATTATTAGAAAGCTTGGATTTCAAGTCAGTGGCCCCTGTGGGCTTGTTCCCAATGGATAGGTTCATCTTCTGCATAATAATAATAATAATAATAATAATAATAATAATAATAATAATTAACGCCATTAGACTGGCAATCGATCTTACCCATTATCCTCTCCAGTCCCTTTGACTTCGAGGGTCCAGATAATAACAATGAGGGAGACGAGTATTTAATCCCGGGAAGTGTTCGGGAGTGGGAGACGGAAGAGCTGCTTCAGATTTCTCTCAGATGGGAGCATAATTACTGATAGAGAGGAAATCCATTTGGAGATTTGCTTTTTCCGTGAGAGGAACGTTTATATAATCAATCAGGTCCTCATTTACCATTTCTTTCGTATTTTATATTAATTTAACTTTTGTTCATTGCAAAAATAAAGGGACAATTTACATCAACCTTTCTGGGGACTATTGTTGTCTTGCGTTGTTGTTTTATTACCTCTGCAATATAGCAATTTCACTATATACATACGCACACACACACACACACACACATATATATATATATATATATATATATATATATATATATATATATATATATATATATATATATATATATATATATATATATATATATATATATATATATATATATATATATATATATATATATATATATATATACAGTATATATATGTATATATATATATATATATATATATATATATACAGATATATATGTATATATATATATATATATATATATATATATATATATATATATATATTGTTCACGTATTTAGAAAATATGTCCCTCCAGTCCGTTAGCTAGGAAATCAAGTGTCATGGCGGCTGGAGGAGACCCTACTAGCGGGGAACAGATGTAGGTGTCCTTAAGGCCAATATCATTCGATATTGGGGGACAGAAAGCCTTTAGGGCACAAGGACCAGTCAGGATAGCAATAGGGCTGCTAGGCCCACCGTTAACTATAAGACCTATTTCCCTTTGGCCTTTGTACTGGCTGTTATTGCTCTTCCAGATATACCGCTATCCTGTGCCCATCCCTGGAATCGAATGGGGCGTCTCGTTACCCTCTCTTGCTCTCACTCTGTGTCAGACCTCTACAGCGCAAGGTCGCTGAATTTTAACAGCGCTTAGTTGGTGCTGTTCTGTCCTCCTACCACTGGCCACGTGTCGGGACTTTTGTGACCTGAATCCATCTTTTGCAAGCGAGCTCCCTGCACAGGTGCAATAAGGTACATCTTGAAGTTGCAAGTAACGCCAGTGTTCTTTTCCTTGTCCTGAATTTCTATCCATTTTCAGTTTTTCCAAGTTTTCATCCTTCAAAACAAAGTCCCTTTGTTTCCCACAGCCTAGCACGCACATTTCCCCTCATGACTTGGTCTAAGCCTAAGTTAAGTTTGTTCTGTGATAATAATCACAGCATTCCCACCATGGTGTTACCATGTGCTAATTAAATCTAATTAATAATTCCCTCCATTGTGAATAATTAATTTCATGTGAGAGAAAGTCTTTATGTGAATGAATGCTGGCCTGGAATTCTTTTCCAGAATCCTGTTATCTGGCTCTTCGTGTTCTGCCCCTGCCCTTGTGAAACAATTGCCATAGGAGACTCAATTCCATCGTCTGACATCAGCCTTCCCTAAGGGCCACGTGTAGGGCTTCTCAGCGTTATAGTTGTGTAAAGTAAAATAATTTTATCAGCCGGTCTTAAGCAGTTTATAAGATTCTGGCTATAAATTATTTTACTCTAACCAGCTGGTATGAAAGGCGACCTTCCCATTTTCTTTGAATAGATGTAATTTCACGGTAAGTCATACTACTAATTACATTTATTGCATATGTTCTGAGCTCTAGGTGATGGCCCCTAAGGCAAATTACATTCAGAATTCAATTTAACTCTCCCAGTATATATATATATATATATATATATATATATATATATATATATATTATGTATACTGTATATATACACATACATACATACATACATGGCTCCTTTAAAACATATATCCACTGATATCCGAACCTTTATTTATGTATTCAACACGTACTAAATGTGGGTGTAGAAAAAATATATTTCGCGAAAAAGTCGAAAGGATTTGAAATTTACGAGTCCCAAAGATTTTCATCCTTCGTTGGTGTGAAAAAGGAGTCAAAAGGGAAGCAGAGAGAGAGAGAGAGAGAGAGGAGAGAGAGAGAGAGAGAGAGAGAGAGAGAGAGAGAGAGAGAGAGAGAGAGAGAGAGATCTCGTTATCACTTTTCCGTTTGTCTTTGAAGTTCTTCCTTGAGAGCTTTCAAGTTATGATCGAAAAATATTTCCTTCCGAGAGAGATAAAATGCCGAATTTATTTGTGCCTCTGGGGAGACACAAGAGCCACTTGAATATGGGGTGGCTCTTGACACGTTTCTCTCTCTCTCTCTCTCTCACTCTCTCTCTCTCTCTCTCTCTCTCTCTCTCTCTCTCTCTCTCTCTCTCTCTCTCATTAACCGGGGAACGCATTCCCCCGAAAGGTGTGAACTGAAATTTATGTGTCAGGGGAAATAAGTAATTTCGGTACATGCTGGAACTTAGATACATATTTCTACTTGACTCTCTCTCTCTCTCTCTCTCTCTCTCTCTCTCCTCTCTCTCTCTCTCTCTCTCTCTCTCTCTTAACTGAAGTGTTACAATAATTCGTTCTAATTTGCTTATTAAATCTAGACTAGTCTGAACGTCAAAAATAGTGAAATTTCAACGCAATTATTAAAACGCATGAAAAAGGAAATTATTTTTTCTGTGAACGTGGGAATTAATGTCAATATTTTTTCTTCAATGAGACCAAATTAAGAATACAAAACTACTTTATAAAAATTAAAATAAATTCATCATTGTAGTTTTGTTATTCATGATCGTATTTAGATTTTATAGCGAAGGAATATTTCGTAGCCATGAGAATATACATTTATACTGTCTTTTGCAATTCAATCGAGGATTTGGAATATATATATATATATATATATATATATATATATATATATATATATATATATATATATATATATATATATATATATATAATATATGTATATATATATATATATATATATATATATATATATATATATATACACATATACATATACACACACATAAATACATACATACACAACAAATCAAAACACTCTATATTCCAGAAAATTTATGATTTTTCAGCGTTTGACTATTACAAATTTGTCTCTATCAGCTAACAACAGAATACGACCAAACAGAATATCACATGCTGCGATGCGCATTCAGACCACCAGCCTGACTGCAAAAGCCTGAATTACCGAATAAGTTCGTTTTGGTGAGTACCAATTTGCCATAACTGGTCCTGGTGAACATATTAAAATTTCAGCCAGCCCGGACAATTATGTTTAGCCTTGCTTCTCTGCAAGTGAAAGGTAATTTTGTATTTTCAGAATTTAAGAGTTATTTTCCCACTTTACGTAAAGTTTGTTTGAGTTTTCCGTAGATTTTGCTGAAGTTTGTTCGTTATTTTCCCTTGACATTTGTGGAATATCTCTCGAACTGAATGTGAATAGTTGATGAAATGAATGTGCTTCGTTTTCCTAAACAGATTTAACGTAATGTTCCTTTGTGTGTGTGGATGTTGTTTCCTTGTTCTCAGAGAGGCTTTGCTTATCATTGTTTGCTCAAATGAAGCCTCGTTCTAAATTAGGCTGCAAGTATGTCATATATAAATTTATATGATAAGAATAATAACCATATTTTAGGTACTATTTGATATGAATGTTTGTGAATATGCTGCGATGAAACTCTTTGGAAAGTATGATATTACCTGTCACTGTTTCATTGTCAAAGATAATTATGTCCAACATGGCGTTTTCACTCCCGAATTCTTGCATTACAAATCCAGGTTATTTCCTCTTCCAGCATCTGGGTTGTTACTATATACAGTCGTCGTGTTCTCTCTCTCTCTCTCTCTCTCTCTCTCTCTCTCTCTCTCTCTCTCTCTCTCTCTCTCTCTGATCATTCATTTGCCCTCAAATGTCTGATTCCATCTACACCTCAGAGGGGGTCCTTTATTCTTCCCAAAAACTGATTCCCATTCCCACAATTCGAGAAAATGTTCAGCGGAAATTCTACAGAAGTTTGATTCTGGTGTCGAATAATAGACAAGACAGTGAGAAGACCGGAAATCATTTCTCCTTTTTATTCACACCAAGGTTTAGGGAATCCTTTCCCATCATCAGGGTTATATAATTTTTTTTTTTTACAGTATTAAAAAGCATGCTAAAATAAGCTAATAATTATAATAAGAGCGAAGCATAAAACGTAGTCTCTTCATCCTTTGTAGCTGCAGTTTCTCAATGCGTCTCCCAAAATGAAGTTAATGTGTAATATTCAGATTGCCTCCCCACTCCTCTCTCTCTCTCTCTCTCTCTCTCTCTCTCTCTCTCTCTCTCTCTCTCTCTCTCTCTCTCTCTCTCTCTCTCTCTCTCTCTCTCTCTCTCCCCCCGTACCTCGAAGCTGAATGCTGATGAGGAATTACAAAGGCCATCAAGGATTTCTCTCCTCCAGGATGACTTCTTCCTGTGGGAAATTTGTACAATCGGAGGATGACCCTTCATTTTAATAGCTATTCCGCCGGTAAGTGAAGATCACTCGCTGTCCAAAATTGTATCTGGAAGTTAATGTAAGATTTGATGTACACACACACACACAAACATATATATATATATATATATATATATATATATATATATATATATATATATATATATATATATATATATATATATATATATATATATATAATGTGGGTCATTTGGGTAATTGGTTAATAATTAGTTACTTGGATTTATATTGCCTTGCTTTACATAAGACCCATGTAACTCTGTCAATTAAGGCTAAAATTGAACACTAAAGGACAGATACTGAATAGATCAGGTCGCCAGCTGAAAACTAGTTTAACAAAGAATAGAGGTTTATTTCATAACCACATGAATTAATTCAGCAAACTTACTGGAAAACTAGTTTCAACAAAAGTAAAATAAAATGAAATGGGTTACTTACAGAAGCTAACAGCAACTCAAAGCATTAGTCCTAATTAAGACAAATACTTCAATGCTAAATAGAAATGAATGCAACAAAGTTATATGCCTCCTCAAAATGCTTTTATAAGGCAGTGGAATGCAGTGAATGTCGAGATGAGGCTTCTTGACACTGATGATGCGGATTCTTCTCCAAGAAAGAGGATTTTGTTCAAGCCCAAGGTGTACACACTTTTGAAAAAGATGTATCCAGATAACATTCTTATACTACAGAAACTCTCACTCATCATTACTTAATCACAAAGGATGAATCTTGGATCAAGAATAGTACTTTTAACACCATGGAGGATAAATTATATGATTTCACTAGACAACAGTAATTGTACTTAATATATGACTTCATAAATGGAGTGTGTTTTAATAGGATTTCTTAGTCAGTTGCTGTTTAAGAGAGGAAAATTTGAACAAGTTTCAGTTGAAGGGAAAGAGAACTGGGAGTAGTTACCAAAGTAAGACTTACCGCTGGGTGAGCTAATGCAGTGATCAGTTGCATAATCTTCCTTGGTTCGTTTGGAATACCAATTTTCTCCATGTTAAACAAAGTGGGAGAGACAAAGTGAGCTCCGAGAGAGAGGGGGCTTAGACGCCCTGCTCTGAGAATATCTGCTGAGAGTCTATTGAGACTGGGGCAACTTCTGTCCGTTTACTTCAAAACTCCTCCTACCCTGGGTCTGACCTGAAATGACAATAGACTCGCCAGTACAAAGGTCATAGAAAGTGGGTTTTAAGAATAGTGTATCTAAGGTCTTGCCTAGCAAAACTACATACATACATACATTCACTCTGGTTTGTTCATTTTACAGCGCAAAAATATCCTAAGATCACAGCTTCGTAAAGGTATAAGCCTCATGTGTTTCTTTTTCTAAAAGAGGTTTACATTTGCTCCCGAAATTTCTGAGCCTCCGGAACTGAAATATTCCCTCGGCGCCTGTCACAGGTGTTATACCCAAAATTCATGGAAGAAAATGCACTTAGCAAGAACTGATTTTGGCAAACATTGCCAAAATCAATTTTTGACCACATTTCTTATATTTCAGTAACGAGCAAACATTGCCAAAATCAATTTTTGACCACATTTCTTATATTTCAGTAACGATAAACAAATTTTCTCTCATTTCATCAGAATTGTCTGTTTTAAGAATTCCCGAATGAACACACCAAAATAAGTTAAAATAAAAGGCATAATCAAATTATAATAAATCTATTTCACCAAATGATGCCAAAGCCACATTTCTCGCCCAAGATATCCAAATGTTCTCTCTGTGCCAAAACCAAGAAGATCTTCTTTAGTTCCTCCAGAGCAAATCCTCTGGGAGGAAGGTCAGGCAAGGCGGAGGTATTGCTTCTGACTCTGACTGGAATTGTGACGAGAACAGTGATCACTACTTATGGGAAGTTGAAGTCGAGGCCAAGTCTACCAGATGAACGCAGAGTTTAATGGACTTTTTTTTTTATTGAAGTGAGGGCATAACACAATAACACACCACTTATTGAGGTGAAAAGGACAAGCAATGCAGAAGTGCATTTCGGCTTTGCAGATCAATGTCAGTACCTTCCACTTCATTGCACATGTGCATTGCACATTCACACTTCACTTCTCTTCCGTATTGATTGCCATTTAATTGCACGTCTGCATTGATTATCACTTCACTGCACTTCTGCAATGATTTCCACTTCAATGCACTTGTACATTAATCTCCCCTTCAGTGCACCTGTGCATTGATTTCCACTTCAATGCACTTTTGCAAGTGCATTGATATCTGCTTCAATACACTTGTGCACTGAATTCAGCTGTAATGCAGTTGAGCATTGAGTTCCACTTCAGTGCACTTCTGCATTGATTTCTATTTCAATGCACTTGTGCACTGATAACCACTTCAATGCACTCCAGCATTGATTTCCACTTCATGGCACTTGTGTATTGATTTCTGCTTCATGATACCCAGTTCAATGCACTTGTATGTTGATTTTCACTTCAGTGGACTTGTGCATTGTTTTCCACTGCATTACACTTGTGCATTGATTTGCGCTTCATTGGACTTGTGCATTGATTTCCACTTCAATGCACTTGTGCACTGATTTCCACTCCAATGTACTTGTGCATTGATTTCTAATGCACTGTACTTCTGCATTGATTACCACTTCAATGCTCTTTTGCATTGCTTTTCACTTCAACATACTTGTTAAATGATTAATACATAAATGCACCCGTGCATTGATTTCCACTTCAGTGCACTTGTGCATTAATTTCAACTTCTTTTTACTTCTGCACTGATTTCCTCTTCAGTGCACTTCTGCATTGATTTCCACTCCAGAGCCCTTTCATATTGATCTCGACTAAATTGCAGTTCTGCATTGCACATCCTCTTCACTCCGCTGTTGAATAAGGTGAATATGTCATTCATTTCACTGCAAATGGCATAACAAATGGAGAAGATTTATATATATATACAGTATATATAATATATACATAATATATATATATATATATATATATATATATATATATATATATATATATATATATACACATACACAAATACATATATAGGCCTATATACAGTATATATATATATATATATATATATATATATATATATATATATATATATATATATATATATATATATATATTATCAGGTTTAACGTAGTTTTTTTTCTTGATATTTTGCTCTTAAGGAAATTGCTTTCATTTTATATTAATAAAGTTTAAATTAAGTTACTAGTTTCCTTAAATTAAGTTTAGTTTTAAGGTTAAATTTAAGTTTTTTGTGAAGGGTTTGTTTTTAGCCTTCAGCTGTTTTTGGAAGTGCTGTTTCTCCTCCTCCCCGCCAGGTGTTTAAGTGATAGTGCTATTTTTGACGCTCTTTATATTTTTATTTTTGGGCGTGTGACGTGTACCCAAAGTGTCGTCAGAGGAGGGGTGTGTATCTTGGGGAGTTCGGGTTAGTGGAGCGAGCCACAATATTGTTGCAGACTGCTTGGTTGGAGACGTTGTGACCGTATTCTTGAGTGTCAAAACTTGCACTCCTTCGGCTTCTGTTTGGATTTCTCCAAGGACCAACATAGCCTTGGTATATCAGAGGTGTCCTCGGATTAGTGGATCTTCACTATTTTGTTCCGCTTCCTGACATGGCTCAGGGAGTCTCCTGGACCTACACATTTGTCTCCAGCAGCTGCACCGTGGGTTTCGCAAACCCGTGAGGTGGCCAGTAGGGTGGATATCACCAGGTAATGTGCCGTTTATTGTTTGCCCTGGATATTTTGTGGGCAATTGCTACAACACTAGTGCGTGTGTTCATGAGGATTACAGCAGGACACCTTTTGATTGGCCCCTCATCTTCGGAGTGAGAGCTTAGATACAGCTCCGTGTTTTCCTCGTGCGTCGTAACTGCTTTCTTCGGGGCGTGACAGCTCTGAAATGTTATTACAACTATTTCAGGTGTAATTTATATTATTTTGTATTGTTTTTTTTTAAGTGTTCATATCCGTTGCGTTTGTTTGTCTTTTGTAAGTTTGTTTGGAGGCATTGCTTTCCCAACTTATTATAACTATCTTTGTGTTTAGCTTTATAAAGTTAGGTAGGAGATTTAAGGTTTTATTTCTTGTTTTATGATCTTCTCCTTCCTTCTTCCTTTAGTATAATTTTAGGTAGAGGTTAATGATTAATAGCCGGCTTTTCTTTTCAATATAAATTTTGATCACCTACGTAATAGTCTATGTTAGGGAATTAGTATTTAGCTTTAGGAGTATTACGTGAACAGTAGTCATTTATTAAGTGCTAAAAATTGTTTGTACTTTTGTTGGAAGTAATTTCCTTAAGGAAAATTTGTTGTGTTCAATTTCAGTTCTTTGTGTAATAAATATTGTTAAGTTTTTCTTTCGTTTTTTCATTGTTGCCTGGTTGATATTTCTGTCTGTGTCTGAAAACGTCTACACCAGAGCCCATGTCTTTTCTGTATTGAGCCTGGAAGTTATGGTCTCAGCAAAAGAGCCGTAACATATGTGGCGACCTTGCCAGGATTCTGGTAAAAGACACAGTCAGTATATTGACCGGTAATTTTGGCAGCGGGAGACTAATTTGGCAATATTTATTTCTGTAGTAAGATACCTGACCCCCGTAGTAAATATGGATGATTTTGAGTTTTCACCTGCTGAATTTTTGGGATCGGCAGATTGCCTGAGGTATTTGTCGGTGTTAAACAAAGCCCATTTGGTTAGTTGTGCGAGGTACTTGAATATTACGTTCAGGAGTACAGATACTCGTAAACAAATTTTGAGCTTAGTTAGGCAAAAGGTAGATCAGGAGTTTGGTGAGGCTGCGAATTTGGTAAATGTAAATGAGAGTGAGAATGAAAGTGAATTTGAGAACACATCAGTTTCAGGTGAGGAAGTGAGCATTGCTGCAGGTTTGACTTTGTTCGAAGATCCTCCTCGTACAGGGATTTTGTACGAAGGACCTGTTAACCCTACTTATGATCGTTCTAATAATCCTTTTGTTTCTGATGAAGCTGTGGAAGAAAATGTACCTCTTGTGGCGGAGTCTAAAGAGGCTTTTGAGTTCAAACTGATAAGTAAGAGAATCGAATTAAGAAAAGTAGAGTTTGAAGAGGCTGAGAGGGGAAGGGAGCATGAATTAAAAATGGCTCAGATAAAGTTGGAAATGGCAAGGTTGACAGGAAGTGGTAACTTGGTTAGCTCCCCTAATCCCATGTTTAGCGAGAGGTTTAACATGAGTGCGGCACTCAAATTGGTGCCGGTTTTTGACGAGGCAAATGTCCCAGAATTCTTTAGGGCATTCGAGAGGGTAGCGTCTCGATTGTCTTGGCCCGCTGACATGTGGACCTTGCTTATCCAGTGTAGGTTGGTGGGCAAAGCTATAAAGGTATACAATGCTTTGGACGATTCGGTGGCTAGGGACTATCATAGGGTTAAATCCATAGTTTTGAAAGCGTATGATTTGGTGCCCGAGGCCTACCGGCTTAAATTTAGAAATTCGGTTAAAACTCCAACTATATCTTTTGTGGAGTTTGCTCGAATGAAGAGGGAACAGTTTTACGAGTGGTTGAAGAGTAGACAGGTAATTTCGGTAGGTGCTCTGAAAGAATTGATCCTCCTGGAAGAGTTTAAGAAAGCCTGCGGGAGAGAATTGAGGGTGCATTTAGAAGAGGTTAAGGCTGACACTTTAGATCGTGCAGCCCAAATTGCAGACGAGTTTGTGCTAACCCATAAATCAGAGTCTAGGGATTTCCAAGCACGAAGTCATAATAATCCCGATCCCAGGTCACCTGATAACAGTAATAATAATCGACTTTCTTCCAGGAATTCTAATAATCCATCATTTAGGAATAATAATAGTAATTTATCTTTTAACAGGAACCAAAACAATGTTGGATTTTTCAATCAAAATAAGGGTTCAAGAAATTTGGTGTCTCAGGGTTCCAGGGTGATTAGGAATTCCCAAAATAATAATAATGGTAATAGGGGTAATTTTGTAAATTTTAATAACAGGAATTTCAATGATAATAGGAATTTACGTGACGTAACTTGTTACTGGTGCAATAAGGTTGGTCACGTTCAGGCTCAATGTAACGCTCGAAGGAAATACCTTCAGCAGAATAACAATTCGTATAGTCCTGTGTCTCTGGTTGCAAATGGCCCTGTAAAGTCTCCTGTTTTTGTTTCGGAGCCGAATGATGCCTGTAAGAATAGGATTGGTAATAATAATAGTGGTAAGGACGGTGTTGTGAAACCCGATGATGGAAATTTGTGACTCAAGTATAATAAGTATATTTGGCCTGGTAAAATTGTAAATGATGATAAGGTTTGCTCGGTAAGATTTTTAAGAGATACGGGGTCCGCTCGTTCTCTTATTTTGAAGCAGTCGCTTAGGGATTTGATTAAACCTACTGGTAATTTTGTGATATTAAGTGGTTTCCCAAACACTGTATTATCAGCTCCATTGGTGAAGGCCAGGTTAGTTTTTCCTGGATACGACAGGGTAACTGAATTAGCGGTTGTGGATATACTTCCTGTACCAAATATTGATGGTATACTGGGTAATGATATGTTGGATGAAAAAGGTAATGAATTATTCCCAATTCTCTCGATACATGCCTACCCTGTAGCTGTGACTACCCGTGCTGCGGCAAGGGCTGGTGATTTAATTAGCAATGACACTGAAGGTGATTTAAGGTTATGTAATTTGGATGTAGAAGTAGAGAGACCCGGGTCCGTAGAAGATAGTTGTAATGTTAGTAGTAGTTGTGATATTCCATTTATGAAACCTGATTGGGATAGACATGTTTTTGTAAAAGCCCAGAAGGAAGAGTTCAACTTTGAATTGGGTGATGAGTCTGATCTAACAAGACCTAAGTTTGTTTTAATTAGGGGTTTATTATATAGGGTGAGTCGTCCTTCTGTGGATGATTTGGATCAAACCTCAAGACTTGAGCAAATTGTAGTACCTTCCAGATTTCATGAATTTATTTTAAATATGTCTCATTGTGATTCCTTTGCAGGTCATTTTGGAGTGGGGAAAACTTTTAAGAAATTGGCAGAGAATTATTGGTGGCCTGGTATGAAATCGTCGGTAAAGAAATTTGTGAAAAGCTGTGAAATATGTCAAGTGATGGGTAAACCCAACCAACCGATTCCTAAAGCTCCTTTAAATCCAATACCAGCTATTGGGGAACCATTTTCGGAGTTGGTCATTGACGTGGTTGGGCCTTTGCCCAAAACAAAAACTGGGTTTATGTATATTTTAACTGTTATGGATCGAGCTTCTAGGTTCCCAGAGGCCTTTCCATTGAGGAGTATAACGTCTAAAATTGTGTTTGATAAACTGGTTGAATATTTTTCTAGGTATGGTCTCCCTCGTGTTATTCAGACCGATTGTGGTACGAATTTCACGAGTAAGGTATTTAGGGGTAAATGTGCTGAACTGGCCATTCAGCACATTACCAGCGTACCTTATCATCCGGAGAGTCAAGGGGTGGTGGAGAGGTTTCACCAGACCCTTAAAACAATTATAAAGAAGTATTGTTATGGTAAAGGAAACGAGTGGGATAAGGCTCTCCCATTCGCCCTTTTTGCTATTCGTAATCACCCAAATGCTTCTACAGGTGTAGCCCCTTTTGAGTTAATTTTTGGGCATAAGATACGGGGTCCGTTGGAGGTTCTGGGTGAAATTCTTAGGTCCGAGCAAAAAGGAAAAATGAAAATTGGTGAATTTATGGATGGTTTGAGAAATAGGTTGAATATGGCTTGGGAGTTTGCCAAGGAAAACTTAAGTTCTTCCCAGGTTAGAATGAAGCAAAATTTTGATAGGAAGACTAAAACCCGTTCTTTTGAGCCGGGTGAATTGGTATTGGTTCTCAGCATGGACCCTGATAATTTTTTAGAGCCTAGGTATAAGGGTCCATGGAAGGTTTTACGTAAATTATCTGATGTTAATTATGAGATTGAAGCTCCAGGAACTCGGCGTAAGTGTAAGGTGTTCCATATTAATAGATTAAAATCTTATCACTGTAAAAATGTAGACCCCCTGGCTATTGTATATGAAGAACCTGTAGTTGTAGATACATCTGTGTCAGTAGATGATTTTGATGATTTATTAGGTCAGGTACCTTCAGATGCTTTGTTGGATAATCTGCAAAGTTTTGATGGTCTTAAAGAAGGGTTAAAGCATTTGAAGGGTACTCAGAAAAAGGATATGTTAAATCTAATTCATTCGTTTTCAGATGTGTTTAGGGATTCACCGGGTCAAACTAATTTGTTGGTTCATGATGTGGATGTGGGAAATGCCACTCCTGTAAAGCAAAGTCCTTACAGGTTGAACCCCACCAAGCAGGATATTGTAGAAAAAGAAATAAAGTATATGGTAGATCACGACCTCATTCAGCCTTCGGTCAGTCCATGGAGTTCACCCATTGTGTTGGTTAAGAAGTCGGATGGAAACTTCCGGATGTGCGTGGACTACCGTAAGGTGAATGTTCACACCAAAAGTGATTCTTTCCCACTTCCTAGGATTGATGACTGCCTTGATCGAATTGGGTCTGCCAAATTTATTTCCAAGTTAGATTTGTTAAAGGGTTATTGGCAGGTCCCTTTGTCTGATCGGGCCCGAGAAATTTCTGCATTTGTAACACCTTTTGGGTTATATGAGTGCAAAGTAATGCCATTTGGTATGAAAAATGCGGCATGCACTTTTCAAAGGTTAATGAATAGAGTGATTTGCGGTCTAGATGGTACTGCTATTTATATAGATGATTTAGTAGTTTATAGTGATGACTGGGATACACATTTGGTACGGTTAAGGAGAGTTTTGAATGCATTGAGAAATGCAGGTCTCGTGGTAAATCTTGGGAAATGTGAATTTGGGAAAGCAAAGGTAATTTATCTGGGACATGAAGTCGGTTTGGGTCAAGTAGCCCCAAAGCAAGCGAACCTTGAGGCTATTATGAACCTTAAGAGTCCTGTTAATATACGGGAGGTCAGAAGAATTTTAGGTATGACTGGGTATTACAGAAGGTTCATTAGAAATTTCGCTGACCTTGCTCAACCTTTGACCCAGCTTTTAGAAAAGGGTCGTAAGTTTCTTTGGACGACTCAGTGTGAGGAATCATTTAACAGTTTAAAATCTATACTAATGACTAACCCCATTCTATCCTCCCCAAATTTTCAGAAACCGTTCATTGTGGCTGTTGACGCCAGTGATGTGGGAATTGGAGGAGTGTTATTTCAGCGTGGAGAAGATGGGGAAGTTCATCCCACGTCTTACTTCAGTCGAAAGTTGATGGCGGCCGAAAAGAGATATTCGACCATTGAGAAAGAAGCCCTGGCTTTGGTCCGAACACTGATTCATTTTAAGCCTTATATAACTAATTTTGCTTTTCCCATACAGGTATGGACGGACCATAATCCTTTGGTTTTCATCGAGCGTATGAAGGGGGCTAACCAAAGAATCCTTCGCTGGGCCTTGCAATTACAAGAGTTTAATTTGGACATCAGGCACGTGAAAGGTTCCGAAAATAAGATACCTGATGCCCTTTCTCGAGGTTGAGTTGATCTGGGTTGTGGGGTGTGCTGAAGTCACTAATTGTCGTCCGGTCCAGCCATCATTATTTTTACGCTATGAAGACTGGAGGTTGCGAGACTAGCCCACAGCTCGTAGCCATATTGGATGACACCCCTCTTGTATATTTTGGTTTGTATGTCTACATGAGCATTAAGTTTTTCTCAGCTTTTATTATTTTTATGCTATAAATGCTGAGTGTTGCGAGTCTAGCACAGAGCTTGTAACTGATATAACTTGCTCGAGGGTTGGTTTGAATTTTTCTGAGCTCATGTCTCCTGCCCCAACTCAACTCTCTTCAAACGCATATGTTGGACAATACATTACTTAAACTTGTACCTTTAATGTTGTTTTTTTGGTTTGATACTTAATTTTTCTTTTTCAGCTTTAGAAGTTGTCATTTTGGTATCTAGTTTGATTGTAGCCTAATATTTCTTGCAGGTTTTGTATGAAAGTGTGTTGACTGGAATGGCTTGTATGAGTTTAGCTTAGTTTTATGAAATGGTCGATTTAATGCAGGTGATGGTTAGGATTTATGGTAAAATGTTATTAGCAGTGTTGATGTTGGTTATTTTCCTTTTTAGGAACACATTTTTGATTTAAGTTGTTTGTGGAATTATATAATTAAAAATTTCTTTTTTTAAATAAATTTTTTTTTTCGGGGAGGAAGGTATCAGGTTTAACGTAGTTTTTTTTCTTGATATTTTGCTCTTAAGGAAATTGCTTTCATTTTATATTAATAAAGTTTAAATTAAGTTACTAGTTTCCTTAAATTAAGTTTAGTTTTAAGGTTAAATTTAAGTTTTTTGTGAAGGGTTTGTTTTTAGCCTTCAGCTGTTTTTGGAAGTGCTGTTTCTCCTCCTCCCCGCCAGGTGTTTAAGTGATAGTGCTATTTTTGACGCTCTTTATATTTTTATTTTTGGGCGTGTGACGTGGACCCAAAGTGTCGTCAGAGGAGGGGTGTGTATCTTGGGGAGTTCGGGTTAGTGGAGCGAGCCACAATATTGTTGCAGACTGCTTGGTTGGAGACGTTGTGACCGTATTCTTGAGTGTCAAAACTTGCACTCCTTCGGCTTCTGTTTGGATTTCTCCAAGGACCAACATAGCCTTGGTATATCAGAGGTGTCCTCGGATTAGTGGATCTTCACTATTTTGTTCCGCTTCCTGACATGGCTCAGGGAGTCTCCTGGACCTACACATTTGTCTCCAGCAGCTGCACCGTGGGTTTCGCAAACCCGTGAGGTGGCCAGTAGGGTGGATATCACCAGGTAATGTGCCGTTTATTGTTTGCCCTGGATATTTTGTGGGCAATTGCTACAACACTAGTGCGTGTGTTCATGAGGATTACAGCAGGACACCTTTTGATTGGCCCCTCATCTTCGGAGTGAGAGCTTAGATACAGCTCCGTGTTTTCCTCGTGCGTCGTAACTGCTTTCTTCGGGGCGTGACAGCTCTGAAATGTTATTACAACTATTTCAGGTGTAATTTATATTATTTTGTATTGTTTTTTTTTAAGTGTTCATATCCGTTGCGTTTGTTTGTCTTTTGTAAGTTTGTTTGGAGGCATTGCTTTCCCAACTTATTATAACTATCTTTGTGTTTAGCTTTATAAAGTTAGGTAGGAGATTTAAGGTTTTATTTCTTGTTTTATGATCTTCTCCTTCCTTCTTCCTTTAGTATAATTTTAGGTAGAGGTTAATGATTAATAGCCGGCTTTTCTTTTCAATATAAATTTTGATCACCTACGTAATAGTCTATGTTAGGGAATTAGTATTTAGCTTTAGGAGTATTACGTGAACAGTAGTCATTTATTAAGTGCTAAAAATTGTTTGTACTTTTGTTGGAAGTAATTTCCTTAAGGAAAATTTGTTGTGTTCAATTTCAGTTCTTTGTGTAATAAATATTGTTAAGTTTTTCTTTCGTTTTTTCATTGTTGCCTGGTTGATATTTCTGTCTGTGTCTGAAAACGTCTACACCAGAGCCCATGTCTTTTCTGTATTGAGCCTGGAAGTTATGGTCTCAGCAAAAGAGCCGTAACAATATATATATATATATATATATAAATTTATTCATCATGACTACCAACACAGACGTTTCAGTCAAGGCAGCCAACATTACCACTTGAACCAGGGCTGCCAACCTATCCACTTTGATCAGGACTGCCAACATATCTCTTTTCGTCAGGGCTGCCAACATAACCGATGGTAATTCAGGGCTGCCAACTTATGACATGTGGTCAGTATAGTGATGCCAACACATCATCACCCTTCAGTTGCTGCCCAGATGAGATGGCATATAAAGATGCATTAGTGACTTCATGCTTAATAGAATAAATAAGTGGAGAATAAAGAAAGTCAGTATTTATTGTTTATGAATCAAAATATGGATTTTTTAATCCAAACAAGCGATTGGCTCACTGTGTGTTCGAGGCTAGTCCACCACATCTTGACTGGGTGCCTGCACGAGGCTAGACGGACTGACAGGGTGGCTCAGAAAAAAATATTGAAGGTTTCATTTGTATGCAAGACTTCGATCCTGACTTCAACTTCCCTTAAGTAGTTATCATAATACTGTACAGTCGCGCACAAAAGTCTCGATACTCTCATTCTAGATTTTCGGACAAATTGTCAACCTCAAAAGCAACATCTGGCACCTACAGAAGGGGGGGGGAGAGAAGATTGGCCCCCTTGGCATCAGATTGATTGATTTATTTGTGGCCATTAAAATTGGCGTCACAACGTCCAAGTCACTGAACGTGGCAGGCAGCAGAGTTGCCCTGAGGTGACTGAATGATTTATAGGGACCCCTTATTATATCTTCCAAATGACCAGTTCCTTGCTGGACGAGTATGTAGAGTTCTCAGCTAGCACTCTGCTAGGCCCGAGGTCGAGTCTCCAGCCGGCCAGTGAAGAATTAGAGGAATTTATTTCTGGTGATAGAAATTCATTTCTCAGTATAATGGGGTTCGGATTCCACAATAAGCTGTAGGTCCCGTTTCTAGGTAACCAATTGGTTGTTAGCCACGTAAAATAATGTCTAATCTTTCGGGGCAGCACTATGAGAGCTTTTAATCAGCTCAGTGGTCTAGTTAAACTAAGGTATACTTCTTCTTCTTTTCCAAATGATGGTAGGGGCTGACTTGTCATTTCAGGCTCTGAAATGTTTTGACTTGGAAAGAAAAGAGTAAAAGGTGAAAGCTAAAGTGACAAAGAGCAAAGCCTGAGCTTCATCAGTCATGTGGGGTTTCCATTTTCAGTCTTCATAAGGAATGAAATCTCACGAGTAAGTCTATTGGTCGGAACCATTCTTTGCTTCAGAGTTGTTCGTTGTTGGGCTTAAAGACAGTAGTCTCATGCGGTGTTTTTTTTTTTTTTTTTCCAAGAGCACCTCACTTTTGTTCCCGGAATTTCTTAGCCCCTGAAATTCAAACCAAAATAAATATAAAAAAAATTCATAATGAAATTATAATAAATCCATTTTACCAAATGATGCAAAAACCATATTTTACTCAAGAGAATAAAATTTCTCTTTGTCTAAACCGAAAAGCGCTTTAGTTTCTCCTTTGCAAACTCTGTGCGAGGAAGGTCTGGCATGGCGGAGGTACAATAATTTCCCTAGGCATCCATTACAGAGAAGGAACACAAAGAGACCAACCCCTCAGAGTTTCCCGGGTGTTAAAATGTCCCCAGCACATTTGTTTCGTCAGAGCGTTTAATTTTCGCAAAACCTAAATTCTGTTTGAGCTTTAACGTCGAAATTCAGACAGAAAAGTGGGACCAATGGAAGGACAGGTGAGGAATGTGCAAAGTTTTTGAATGGTTGACACAAAGGCTGACGAAAAATAAAAAGTTCTGAATGAGAGAATAAGGCTGAATAATCTCTTACTTGAATAAATCGATTGGTTTTGTTCTACTTTTCACACAGGAGCACGGCAAACACACACACACACACAAACACACACACATACTCGTATGTATATATATATATATATATATATATATATATATATATATATATATATATATATATATATATATATATATATATATATATATATATATATATATATATATATATTATATATATATATATATATATATATATATATATATATATATATATATATATATATATATATATATATATATATATATATTATATATATATATATATATATATATATATATATATATATATATATATATATATATATATATATATATATATATATATATATATATATATATATATTTATATAATATGAAATAAAAAATATTTCCTCAGCACCTATCAGAAGTATTATTCACAAAATTTTGCATTGAAAAATGCGTGGAAAAACTTTGTGCGAATTCTAAAGGTCAAAGTAACATGTTACAATATCTCTAACATTTCCGGAACAAAAAGGAACATTCTAATTTCGTCGGAATTTTTTCTTCACGAACTCCCGAACAAAGGCACAAAATTAAATACGATAATTATTTGTGTAATCATATTGGAAAAAATGTATTTTCGCAAATGAAACGAATATCCTATTCTACTTTTAAGATAATCCATTTCTGCGGAGGTACGATAATTTCCCTAGGCATCCATTACAAAGGAGAATACTATGAACTAAGTATGGCTATGTTCATTCACAGATAAACCATACTATTCCAAGACTTCACGAAATCTCATGTTGAGTCTAACAAGCGTAAAACGACACGGGCAAGGCCAACTTCCAGAGAGAGAGAGAGAGAGAGAGAGAGAGAGAGAGAGAGAGAGAGAGAGAGAGAGAGAGAGAGAGAGAGAGAGAGAGCGAGGACTGAAAATAACTGGAAATCCCCAGAAACCTTTACTCAGAGTTCGCGACCTTCACCTAAATCCACTGAATATTTTCTGACTTATCGACATCAACTGTGACAACCAGACTACCGAGATAAGACCTTCCTGATTTATGCGTCCCGCAGAGAGAGAGAGAGAGAGAGAGAGAGAGAGAGAGAGAGAGAGAGAGAGAGAGATAAAACTGTCAAGAAGAGGCCACGTTAACAAAATCAAAGCGATGGTCTGGATACCGTACGGACACTTTGCAGTTTTACTGGAATTCCTAAACTTATCGTCTTAGAGAGACAGATTTCCCGTTTAGTCCAGATTCCTGATTTCGTAAACGACGAAATGAGGAAGAAGGATTAACGAGAATGAAAGTGCATCGATTTTCGCTAACTCTCTCATAAATCCTCCTTTATCACCCTTTTATGAAATACTTTTATTTCCTCCTTTATTGTAAAAGGAGGCTCCATTTACGCGGGAGATGAAGAGGCAGGAAATTGTCCTGTGAAAAACTGCTTCCATTTTGCTATCTCTAACTGCTAAGACATTTTATCGAATGATGTGTGGTTAAATTCAGCTTTAATTCCAGCATATATGGGTATAAGAATCTTATTCTCTTTCTAATAAATTCCCTGTTGTAATGATTTAGTGACATTGGCAAATAAGACGTAGCTTTGACAAAGTTCACAAAATAATACTGATTAATATAAATCAGCTATCACAGTGACTATTGTGTAATATTTTCTTTGAGGTAGTCAAAAATGCTCATGTAAAATAGAAAATTATGTTTTCATTTCAGTGTGATTCAACTCCCGACTTTTATAATGTTTCTGGACGTGACTATATATATATATATATATATATATATATATATATATATATATATATATATATATATATATATATATATATATATATATATATATATATATGTATATATAATGTATGTATGTATGTATACATATGTAATGTATTCGAAAATATTAATGTTCTGAAAAGCCAGCTGAAACAACACACTACTTTGGAATGAGTTCAAGGAGAGGTCCACGTAAAAGACCTTAAAGAAAAAACTACAGTCAGATTAGGAATCATCATTTTCTAGTGTGATAATTCTGATTCGTTCCTTGATTAGAAAATGTCAATGATTAGATCATCCCTGTGATTTTAGTTTCAGTTTACCAGGATGCTGTATCAGTTTTCCCGAGAACAAAAATCCCATCTATACGAAAATGTGTGAGGTCATTCTCGGTTAAAAATCTCCTTGACAACTCACCTGCTTCCTCAGGTTTCAGGGACATTTTGGCCCGAGAGAACTCTTCTGTACATAGATGACGCCTTGCCTTTAAAGAAGTCTCGAGAGCAAAGAGGCTGTCTGTTGTCTGCAGTTATTCAGAAAAGTGGCAGGAAGATTTTGCTTGAAACAAAATGGTATAGTTTCATTTCTGTAGCAAAAGTAATTCGTTTAAAAGTTTTCAGGAAGATGAAGAAGAATTTGTTGAATAAAACGAAGGTAATGGGAGTCACGAATTCAACTAGAGATGGTACTACACTGAATCAAGCTGGCTGTATGAGTAATCAACTCCTATTCATAACACGTGACTGTGTGACTACTATGCAAGACGGTATTAGACTTTTAGACTTTGTAGTCGTGTATTTTGTATAAAAAGAAAACCCTTACACAATAATACAGGAACAAGAGGCAAGATAATTTGTTCCTGTCAAAGAAACGCTTCTTTGATGATGTATAAATGAGGCATTTTGGGTTAAGAAGAATACGAAGGAAATATTCAGTTACCGAAAGCAAAAGAATATATATATATATATATATATATATATATATATATATATATATATATATATATATATATATATATATATATATATATATATATATATATATATATTATATATATATATATTATTTGCATACAAGAAGAAAGGGCAACGAATGAATAGAAAGGTTTCCCTTTAAGGTAGAAAATTTCAGTGAAAACATCAGAGTGACTGAGTGAATCTTGAAACTGTTGCTGTTGCTATTTCTGTCTCGTCCTCAGAACGTTTCCCTTCTAGACGATTGCTGCAGTTAGACTAACTTGCCGTTAGCCATAAAAACTCCTCAAATAAAAACTAATAATTGCAAAATGTTCTTGAAATGTTTCTTTGAAATAATTCAGATCCACGAAATTTATAGAAATGACAGGACGAAAGTCGGATTGCCTTCCTCAGGACAGATCTGCTCAGGAAATAATTGGGTGTTACAGACTAATACACACACAAACAAAGGCCACTCCAACATCTTCTAAAAACATAACAGAAACCTCACACGTCTCAAACTGCCGACCTAACCCGCTCAACTCTCCTCGCTGCTGGGAGAAAGGGAGCTGGTGATTTGGTATGATACATGTACAGTACATGTACTACCGGGTCTAAGCGATGCCAGGCAGGGCAGCCGATCGAGACTACAGGTCTACCCCAAAGCCAAATCAAAGTCCTTCCAAAGAAGGCATCGTGCTTAACCCATACAAAAAATGGGAAGAAGCACGGTAAAAGTAAAAGAAGAAGTACTGTGAGACAGATCCAGTATCCTACATTGCACTTTTCCGGTATTAAATTCTCATGTCAAGTGTCATTTCATTTAGACAAACAAAACCCAATAACTTCCTCCTAATGGAGAACAGGGGACCACTCCACGTCCTGCATTTACATTCTAGAACAACAACATATTTTACAGTTGATTAAAAGAAGTGGAATGATGCAAACTGAATGGCCAACATTCGTTTCCTAGAGAAAAGGAATTTATCCTGAAAATACATTCAGCTGTTGATTCCGTTATAGCAGCCATTTTATATGGATGCAAAGAAAGATGTTTCAGTTTTAAACCCAACGAACAGGAATAAAATTATAGTTGATAGAACACTAGCTTTGCTGGAATAAAGCGAGTTTTTTTACATTATTTTTTTAAAAATAAGCTTGACTATTACTTTTGACTATTATTTACTCAGAATCTCTGAAGAAATCTAATATTTTCTCGTTCCGAGGGAATGTCGGTTTCCGAAACATTTTCATTTTTTTCTCAATGGGAAAGAAGGTTCAATCCAGTAAATGTTCTCAGAACAGAGCTTTGAAGAAAACAATTACTGAATAAGCAAATGTTATGTTTATTATCTGATAAGTGCTTTTAAACGCGATATGGTAGTTTGTAAATTAGGATATAAGAGTTGATAAATTCACTTTTATGAGAGATTAGGCCTATTTAAATTTACCTTAGAATTAGTTTTCCTTGCCTAAAGGCTCAAGGAGTAAGGGGGGGCGCCCTATCTTCTTGTCAATTCTGAGAGAAAAGCCAGAGAGCGAATAGGGATCTCGCTCAAATTATACACCAGTACTTGAACATGGAAACTGCAACCTGTATAAACAATGAACATATAAACACAAAAAAGATTAAAGAGAAACTTGATATTGTACTGTGTGAATAATAAGTGTCCTAAATACGCCCAGTTTACCTGAGACTCGAGAGATAAACACTTCAGTAAAAGCAAACAGGAGTTGTTATTAACTCTGAGAGAGGGAGAATGGGGAAGGAAAACACTCGTTTTCCTTATTGAATTATTATTCTTTTTCTCTCATCAACGCTCGTTTGAAAATCTAGATCCATAGTTCTCCACTTGAGAGAACTCCCCAAAAAGTGTGGGATCAGAATTTTTTTTTTTTTTGTACTTACTACTTGTTACCCCATAGTGATGTCAATTCCAGTTTATTAAAAAAATGTATAACAATTATATCTGGTTATGAAAATATCAAACTCTGAATACAGAATATAAGATTTGGGTTATTTTAAAGAAAAAAAAAACTTTGAGTAAAAAAAGTATATGGCATGTTATCTTATCTAGCCAAGAAATATAAATGGTCTTTTTCTCGGTTGAACTATGGTTATAATTTGCACCCATCTCGCACATGCCTGCAGAAAATGACCATATATTGCAAATTACTTGCACCAGAATGGAATGGACAGCTGTACTTAGTGTCAAATGGCACGAGTGTAAATCCTGATGCTACTTTTATCCCCCAAAAAGTTTTTTCTCGTCTGATTTATACTTTTTTTTCTTCTAATTTATATTTCTTTAGGCATTATTTAGCTGTTGCCTGTATCACCTACTATTTGGTCCATTCTGGAATGAGAGAGAGAGAGAGAGAGAGAGAGAGAGAGAGAGAGAGAGAGAGAGAGAGAGAGAGAGATGAAATTAACTGTAAATCCCGCGCCCCGTGAGGAGAGAAACTTTCATCCAGTGTGGGAGGCCTTCATAAAATACCGCTTTATATTTTCTGAACTTCTTGACACTAACTGTGACAACCAGACCACCGAGATAAGAACTTCCTTTGCCGTTATTATTTATCCACAGAGAGAGAGAGAGAGAGAGAGAGAGAGAGAGAGAGAGAGAGAGAGAGAGAGAGAGAGAGAGAGAGAGAGAGAGGTACACTAGATAAACACTGAAGTTGAGTGTTAATTAACTTCAAATATTTTAAGAAAAATCTCCTTAATCGATTTTTTACACAAATGATGATGATATAATTTCCAAGTCTCTAATGTCAAGTTTGAAAAAGAGGAAAAGAAAAGTTACTAATTCAGTTGGAGGGTTCCATTAATTAACTATTGCGTTTTTATTAGTGTTGAATATTTAAAGCATTACAGTCTTGTTTTAAAGTGAATATAAAACTATTTACAAAGTCTTTTATTGATTAAAAGTCTTACAAGTTCAAAGTGGTTTAAACATTCAGACCAAGGCTGATGAATTGATAATTGTATCCTAGCAGTATTGAAGCACAAATCGCTGAGAATGTTCAGGATATTTAACGAAAGTTGACACACTGATGTGGCTTACAAACAAGAACTAACACACACATGTATTAGGCGTGTGCATTTGTATTAAATTGCTCTACAACAAGAACTGAGTGTCAAAACTCTGCAGAGGAAAGGAAGGGTCACAATAAGGCTGACTAGTGAATATTTAAACTCTTCATTTAAAAGTTCCAAAGTTAAAGACTTCTGTTTTGCTTAGGTTTTACATAAGGTTCTTTTTATCTCTGGAATGTAAATATGGTTAAGTGTAAAGGAAGGTTCTAATTGGTTTTCTTTATGTAATGTGGAATGGAAATGTATAATACACTGCAATTCCTTTTTGTCTTTTCTTATAAATTCTTTCCTACTCTCTCTCTCTCTCTCTCTCTCTCTCTCTCTCTCTCTCTCTCTCTCTCTCTCTCTCTCTCTCTGCATTTATTTAAAACTATCCATTGCTGGGAAAGATGAAATTAATATATAAAATTAAGATAAATTGACCATTTCCAAACCTCAAGAGGGTCGAAGGAGAATATAGATACAATTCATCATAGACGAAGTGGCCAGGATCTCTCTCTCTCTCTCTCCTCTCTCTCTCTCTCTCTCTCTCTCTCTCTCTCCTCTCTCTCTCTCTCTCTCTCTCTCTCTCTCTGTGTAGACTGATAATGAATTTCGCAAAAGTTCAGAAAGGTCTTCAGGAAATCCAGTGGAAGGTAACTTCAAGTTCAGTGCCAAATAACTTTGGTGGATTACATTCTGTTATTCTACCATGTTAAATGTAATAATCGAATTACACTTTAAGGGTAAAAAGAACAGATTACCTTCATTGGTAATTAAGTCAATTAAGTCAATCCCTTCTCTTTCTCCTGATATAAATGTTAAGGTTAATTAGTCAATCAGCAACCCATAATCCGTTAATAACTTCTTAGTGACATCAAAGACATATTTCCACTAACTCCTTAATGAATGAACTCTGATGCCTTGAAATAATTCGACATAATTCTCATTTAAATATTCAAGAGTAACTTCTTCTTAACTGCTAAACATATGTTTAAGTATGAAATGACATTTAATATTTTCCTGCCATGTATATTACCATTACCATTTCCCTCGCTCTCATAAATACCATAATGGAATGTACCTTTTCCCACGAGCCTTCCGGTTCAGGTCAAAGTGAAATTGAATCTGTTTTGTTTATAAATTTTGGTTATAAATCTGACTGCGAATGAAATTCTGGTTAGTGATGCCGCTAAAAGCTTATCAACTTGATTAGCAATCTTCATTAACTTGAAATGTTTATGTGCGGGAGAAAGGAAAACAGAGAGATATTAACCAGTCAATTAATCATAATCCGAGTGACAAAGAATAATTCTGGTTGATTCACCTCGAGGAATAATCTCAGTAATCTAATCTGTTCTTAAATCTTGATTCATCTTAATATTCCATAAGTTGATATTTCAATAAATGCTGATATTTCTCTCGATTATATTATCAATATTGAGAAAATTGCTCAATAATAATGATTCCTCTTTTCCCACAGATTCTCAAGCCTTGTAAACTCTGGGATTCTTTCCTCTCCTCCGTGTTTTGAAATCACCACATGATTCTGATTTCCTCTGTTAATAAGTCTTTTGTGTTGTCACCCGGTCAACAAATTGACATATTTTATTTGGTCATGGAAACCTTTATTTGAAAATTTAAAGAAAAGCAAATTTTCTTCGACTCATCTGCGATGGAAATTGAACCAGAAAATATTTCTGTAAAAGAAAAATGAAAAGGAAATTTCAAGGCCTTTTCGGTCAATGGAACTGAAAAATAAAATTCGGGCCAAAGGCCAAGCGCTGTGACCTATGAGGTCATTCAGCGCTGGAAGGGAATTTGAGAGTGAAAAGGTTCGAAAGGTGTAACAGGAGGAAAACCTTTTGCAGTTGCACCATGGATCAATTGTTAGAGAGGGTGGAAAGCCAGATGAAAGAAAGATAATATGAACGGAGGTGCAATAAAAGGAATGAAAGGGGTTGCAGCTAAGGGCAGAAGGGACGCTGCAAAGAACCTTAGGTAATGCCTGCAGTGCACAGCATGAGGTGCACTGACGGCACTACCGTCCGTAGAGGGGTGCGAGGTAAATGAAACAATATTTTGGTAGAAATCTCTGCATCAAGCGTCACTTTATCGAAATGTTTATCATAAGTAACGATGACAAAAACAGGAAAAAATAAATAAATGAATATTTTCAAAATCAGTCCTTTACGTTAACTTTTTAATAATTTTTTTTTTCACTCAGGAAGTCTGACGAAATTCCGTGAAATAAAACATCTTAAAACAAAATCCTCGGGAATCCAGCTTTTCTGAAAGAAGGGTTTATTTCCTTTCAGGGTTTGATCTCATTAAGAGGAGGAATTCGACAAAAGGAGAGAGAGAGAGAGAGAGAGAGAGAGAGAGAGAGAGAGAGAGAGAGAGAGAGAGAGAGAGAGAGAGAGAGAGAGAGAGAGAGAGAGAGGAGGAGGAGGAGGAGGAGGAATCAGATTATCCAAAAGAACCTTTGGCCCGAAAAAAATTAGAAGAATTTCGACTTTAGGAGCATTTCTGAAAGTGTTTCCTTTACTTGGTTATCATTACCTTCAGCAGTAATGTATTTGCTTTTGGAAGATGAGTCGATATAGATTAAAGTTGGTAAAAGTCTCCTTTAAGGAGACGATTACAGGAAGTAAAGAATATATTATTATTATTATTATTATTATTATTATTATTATTATTATTATTATTATTCAGATGAAGAACCCTGTTCATATGGAACAAGTCCACCACAGGGACCAGTGACTTGAAATTCAGGCTTCCAAAGAATATTATTATTATTATTATTATTATTATTATTATTATTATTATTATTATTATTATTATTATTATTATTATTATTATTATTATTATTCAGAAAATGAAACCTCTGCATATGAAACAAGCCCACCAAAGGGACCACTGACTTGAAATTCAAGCTTCCAAAGAATATGCTGTTCATTAGGAAGAAGTAAGAGGAGGTAAAGGGAAATACAGAAAGAAGAGATCACTCATTAAAAAAGAAAAAAAAAATAAACTGGCAAATTAATAAACAGATAAAAGTGTAAGTAAATTACTAAAATGTCCTTATGATCATTCCATCTATAATCCTGTGCTTTGCTGTGTTGAGGCGTTTCATTTCATTTCATTCTCTCATCACTAATATTCTTGGCTGGGGAAAGATGCCACAAACTTATGCAAGAATTTTTTCCTTTATTTTTTCCGATATCTAATTCAACCTCCTTTTTTCCAAACGGAATATATACAGCTTCGCTTATGCTAAGATTTTTCATTTATTTTCCTTACATTTTTTTCCAATAGGGACTCGATTGATTAGGAATTTGGGTCTCTCTCATGACATGATAATAATAATAATAATAATAATAATAATAATAATAATAATAATAATAATAATAATAATAATAATAATAATAATAATAATAATTTATTTTTATTATTATTAGTATTATTAGTATTATTATTATTATTATTATTATTATTATTATTATTATTATTATTATTATTATTGCCAACTCAAGAAGGAAACAAGAAATGCTAACAGCGGCACAAGATCAGGCCCTAAGAGCAAGATATGTCCAAAGAACAATAGATGGAGATAACATCTCACTCATATGCAGGAAGTGCAGTATGAAAGACGAGACCATAAATAACATAGCAAGCGAATGTCCGGTACAAAAAGAGGCATGATTCAGTAGCAAAAGCCCTCCACTGGAGCCTGTGCAAGAAATACCAGCTAGCTTGCAGTAATACGCGGTACAAACACCAACCTGCGGGAGTGATAGAAAACGATCAGGCAAAGATCCTCTGGGACTATGGCATCAGAACAGATAGGGTGATACGTGCCAATAGACCAGACGTGACGTTGACTGACAAAATCAAGAAGAAAGTATCACTCACTGATGTGGCAATACCAAGGGACACCAGAGTAGATGAGAAAGAAAGAGAAAAAATTGATAAGTATCAAGACCTGAAAATCGAAATAAGAAGGATATGGAATATGCCCGTGGAAATTGTACCCATAATTATAGGAACACTAGGCACGATCCCAGGATCCCTGAGAAGGAATCTGGAAAAACCAGATGCCGAAGTAGCTCCAGGACTCATGCAGAAGAGTGTGCTACTAGAAACAGCGCACATTATGAGAAAAGTGATGGACTCCTGTGGAGGCGGGATGCAACCCGGAACCTCACACTATAAAAACCACCCAGTCGAATATGATGGCTGTGATAGACAAAAAAAATTATACCCACACACACACACACACACACACACACACACACACACACACACACACACACATATATATATATATATATATAATATATATATATATATATATATATATATATATATATATATATATATATATATATATATATATATATATATATATATGTGTCCATGTATATACATACAAGTACATAAGCCATACAGGAATTAAAGCAGGCGGGATAATCTCGCAAAGGGGAAACGGCTGATGTAGGAAGTATAATTGTTGTTTGTGGAGTCACAGTGGGTGGACGTTAATTCAGGCGGAAGACGAACAGTTAAAGTGGTTGAGAAAAACGCGAACCTTAGTAAAAGCGTGCATAACACACAGATGGAAATTCCTTATATTATCTAGGATTTTGTGAAATATAATAAAAATGTCATGTTTTCACTCTAGACGAAGTATACACTTAAATATTCTCTACATTAAGAAAAATGCGGATTTCCAGCCCTTCAGATTACTTTACAAGAAAATAGTTTAATGCTCTTTCAGCTCAAAGGACTGTTCATCAGGCCTGTATAATTTTCATACACGTACCGTACATTTGTAACTTATTGTATTACTGCTCATTTGAACATTGAATATATTGAAATTCATGCTTTGCAATTACAGTCTAAAAGCAGCAGTTTTCTATTAAGAGTAAATACTTATCGCCTGGAACAAAAACAAATGAATATACATCTGAAAATCATATATAGATCGTGCTCGATTATTATTATTATTATTATTATTATTATTATTATTATTATTATTATTATTATTATTATTATTATTATTATTATTATTATTATTATTATTCAGAAGATGAACCCCATTCTTACGGAACAAACCAACCACACTTGAAATTGAGGCATCCGAAGAATATGGTGTTCATTAGAAAGAAGTGGCAGATGGTAAAAAGAAATACAGAAAAAAGAAATCACTTATTAGAAAAAAAATTAACAATGATTAAATAAAAAGATAAAAATGTAAGTAACTTATTAAAATACAAGGAGACTTGTATTAGGGTAGTAATGCACTGCATCTTCGCTTGGTGAAAATGAACGTAACAATTAACAAAACCTAATTTTATTTCTAGAAAAATCAGTTCGTTGTTTCATAGGCAACAGCAGCAAAGAAACCCAGTCCCATATGACGACCCAGAACCAGAATGACTGTTTCGACGAACACTCGAGGGAAATCTGTCTTTTCCTTGTTAGCCTCGAAGGGAACTTTTCGGAAACGAGGTTTTAAAAATGAGCTGGGAATTTTTTCGGAAGCAAAATTCTCGTGAGTCTGAGATTTATTTTATGTATGTCGCTTTGTTTTCCATTTTCTATCGTGCTGTTACCTTGGCGTAGAAAAGAATATAGAATTTAGGCAAAGGCCAAGCGCTGGAACCTATGAGGTCAGTCAGTGCTCGAAGAGAAACTGAGGGTGAAAAGGTTTGAAAGGTATAGCAGGAGGAAAACCTCAAAGCAGTTGCACTATGAAACAGTTGTTAGGAGAGGGTTGAGGAAAGTTGGATAGAAGAAAGGGAATATGAACGGAGGTGCAATGAAAGGAATGAAAGAGGTTGCAGCTAGGGCCCGAAGGGACGCTGCAAGGAACCTTAAGTAATGCCTACAGTGCACCGCATGAGGTGCACTGACGGCGCTAACCCCCTACGGGGGTTCCCTGGCGAAAGTAGTGGAGGTCCCCTGCAAATTAGTCCTGACAAAAACTCCGCCACAAAAGTTCTTTTGGGGAAACTTTCCTCTGGTGCTCGTACGTGCGAGAGCGCTGATGTCTTAACTGACCACCTAAACATATCACACCAACATGAAACTGCTGTTTGTTTGTTTTTTATTCTTCTTTTTATTTCACTCTGGATTTATTTCGTTGGGGAACTTGAACTAAATTGGAGGTAACGTTGCAATAAGAGAATTTCTCAGAATTTTTTCAAAGTTAATTTAACAGGCATCTTGGTATGCATATTCCTTTGCTGAGATAATTCCTTTTAGAGAGTATGATTATTGTGAAGAACTAATTTTAACTTGAAAATAAAGTGAGAAGCCGTAAATACGAAAAGGCATCAGTAAAACTGCTAATGAATTCATTTATACTTTTCGAAAACTACTCATTATTTCATTCATATAGCCCGAGAAGTACTCCTGAATTCATTCATATTTTCCGAAAATTACTCCTGAATGCTTCCTTCTTATCTGTAAACTACTCATTAATTCATCCATATTTCCCAAATACTGAAAGGCGGAATCATCGGCTGTATATACTTAATTGACACGTTGAAGTGATTTCGAATTTTGGAGGAAATCCATTTTCCACTTAGGAGGTATTTGAGGAACTTTGTGTCCCTGAGAGACAAAGACTTATCCAAGCTTTAGTGTCAGGGATTTGAAAAGGTTCTTTGTCTGAACCAAGTAAGTATTAATTAACATCAGCCAGAATGATATTTAGGAAGATTATTCACTAAAAATTGACAGAAAAGGCCTTGTCAGGTTTTCCCTTCAGTTTCAAGGTGTTCAAATGGTAGTATAGTAGGATTGGTAGAAGAACTACTAGTCATAGCGGTAGTAAGAGGTCCTTTATTCCTCAGACCGTTGGACTGTGGCGCAGTCTTCCTATTGAGGATGTCGTGCAATTGGCGCTTCGGAAGTTCAAGCGAAGATGCAATGCATTACTACCCTAATACTATTCTCTTTTCATTTTAATGTTTTTCTCTTCTGTTTAGTAATTTACTATTATTTTTCTTCTTTAATAAGTGAGATCTCTTGTCTCTGTATTTTCCTTTGCTTACTCTTACTTCTTCCTCATCAAGCAGCAAGTCCCAGTGAGTAGGAGAGGCTGGGAAGGAAGGGAGGAGTTTTATGTTGCAGAGAAAGGCTGAGACTTAAACTTCCCTTCAGATTAAGTGTAAAGCTCAAGATGAAGGCATAGCGACAGCAGATTGTAGTTTTAGTCTTGAGAGGAGGAGACTAAAAAGGAAGGGAAGGATGTGACAGAGAGAAAAAACATGGTCAAAGATGACTTTATTGAGTGAGCAGGAGATTGGTGGTGCTGACTGGGAGGTGATGCTGGTGTTGTGTCATTAATGAAAAATGTTCTTTGCTTATACTTTAGAGGGCTGTGTGCCCTCGCGGCCTTGCCCGTAGAGCAGTCCGTAAGTCATTTGGTGAAGTGGGATGCAGTATGGATGTCTGAGAGGTGCTTTTTAGTGGGGGTGGATCGCCGTGGAAGAGAGAAAGAGAGAGAGGCTAAAAATTAAAATGACACTTAAAAAATAAACATAAATAAATTAAAGGAAGAAACTAAGGTAAAATTAAGATAAGAGTATATATACATGAGTGAAAAAATAACTAAAATTTAAATAAATTAATAATTAACTCAATAAATGAATAACTCTTTCGGTTTGAATACTAGCACTAACATCAATGATGAGATAGGTGTGTGAGTTAATTTGATAGACAAAAACTATATGGTAAGGTGTGAGTAAAGCCAAGGAACTTTACAAGTTTGATAATGCTGCTAGTGATCATAAAGTGATAAGCATATTGAAGGTAAGTTAATGATACTCGTGACTGAGCAGTTGATTGGAAGAAGGTCGTAAAATACGTAGGTTAAGGGTGACAGGTCATTTGCTGCGAAGAAATTGAGCCATGGGTCACCCGCGCAGATTCTGGAAAAGTCTTAGTGGAGATGAGTTGGTTGCGTCAACCTGAAAAGAGGTAAATAAAAAGAGAGACACTTTTGCACATGGTAAATGTGAGGTGATGAGTAATCTGAGGCAGTGTTTGGCATGGGGCCCGTTTTTGTTTACCTGGGTGGTGGGTAGGAGCAGAAGGTTGCTGAGAATTCTTCAATGTTTTCAGTTATGTGTGTTATCAGTTCGGTGTTTGTTAGTGGGGCCTCTGTGAAGTTCCGCCTCAGGGAAAAAGTCTCTGGACAGTGTAACAGGTAATGATCCAGTGGCTCATCCACTACTTGTTCACAGTATGTGTATGCTCTGTTTTCTGGACTGATTAAATGCCACGTGGACATATATCCTAACCGTAGCCAACTGATGATGACTGCAAGTCTTCTGGGTGTGTTCCTGGAAAGAGAAAAACTTTGTAATTTGGTGTTTTCTACATGCCATTTTGCAGACCTGGATCCTTGGAGAAGTGACTGACAAATTTTGCTGTGGGCTTCCTTTTGGCAGTATCTGAAAATTTCTTGTTTCACTGGTGTGAGGGACTGATTTAGGGCAATACTGATTGTATTGCATTACAGAGTGCTTTTTGCAAGTTGATCTGCCTCTTCGTTTCCTTGGATTCCTATGTGACTGGAAATCCAATTCAATGTCATTTGCCTCCCGTTGCTCTGATGAGCGAAGGTTGCAGCTTTTATGCTGGTTAGGATGTGGACATTTTCAGTGTGTGATTGATTCTTTATAGCGATAACTGCACACTTTGAATCCGTGTGGATTGTTGTGTTTCCTGCCTGGTATAGGGAGTCTTCTAGCACCTTTTGGATGCCAACCAGCTCCGTTTGCAGGGTGGAGGCATTGTTTGAAAGTCTCCAGCTCACTTTTAGGGAGGAGGAGACTACTGCTGCAGCTGCTGCTGGTATATTTAGGTCCACTGAACCATCTGTGTAGTAAACATTAGGAGCAGATGCGTTGTTTATGGCCGCTCATGCAGCTTGTCTAAGTTGTGCCGGAGAGCAGAGTGCCTTGTTTGCTGGGAGAAGAGTGAAATAGAAATTGAAGGGGATGGGAGTCCAAGGAATGAGTTTGATATAGTTGCTGCTGGGTGTTATTCTCTTTGATGCAGCAGCAGCTTCTTGCATGTTGATCCTTCTCAGAGTGGCGAGGAGGTTCGCCATATAATTCTTGGGAGGATTGAGTTCCTCATGCAAGTTTAGGATTCCAGTTATTTTGTTCCTCAAAGGGCAATCCCTACTGCTTTTCAAGGTTTTGACAATGGTGAGGGCATTTCTTTGACTAACTCTGGAAGGGAGAGAGAGAAGGTTGGTTTCTGCTTTGAGTATGCAGAGTTTTGTCCATATTAGGGCACCTGCAATGATTCTCATTGCATCATTTTGAATCAATACAATTGAGCAGACCTGAGGGTATGTCATCATTATGAGCACCGGCACCACAGAGTGGATGGTTTGAATTTAGAACATTCTGAGTAGATGACTTGATGCACCTTGGCGAAGTGAAGTGATTCTTTTCAACACATTTAGGCGACATTTGGTCTTCTGCTTCAAATGCTGTATTTCATTTGCTGACGAGAGTTTATGATTTATATTCACTCCCAGGTACATGAAGTCTCCCACCCATTCTATGGGTCTTCCCATGATGGGAAGACTATTGGATTTGTGAGTGTACTTGATGGCCATGGCTTTAGTTTTGTCAGTGTTGATTTTGAGGCCAAGTTCTTTGCACTTACCTTAGAACAAGTATAGTGTTTGCTGGGTTTTCTGCAGTTGAATGTCACCTGGTTGCTGGGGCCACACTACGCAGACATCATCTGGATAAATAAAGATTTCTACTCCTTTGGGTAGGTTCTGTGCAGCGAGATTTTCCATGAGGACATTAAAGAAAAAGGGACTGAGTATTCCTCCCCGCGGGGTCCCATTTTCATGTTCACTGAACTCAGAGTGGACTCCTTCAAAGTAGACTCTCGCTTCTCGATTCTGAATGTACTTTTGTGTCCATGCCAAGAGATTACCTTTTATGTCTTTTTTGAACAAGTGAAGAGAGTATGACAGTGGAATTTGCCAACTCATAGGCTTTCTCAAGGTCAAGGAAGACAATTAAGGCTTTCCTTTCATTTACTATGGACAGGACATCAGTTATGCATTCCTGAGTTCCAATTTCCTTCCTGTATGCATAGATACATGGATGTAGGGGGCCTGCTCTCTAGAGTAGTCTAATTGAGGACCATCCTCTCAGCTACCTTTTTGGTGCAGCTAATTAAAGCAATGGGTGTGTAGATGCCTGGTTGTTTTGGTTTGGGAATTGGGTTTATGTCCTGCTGGTTCCATTTCCCTGGTCTGATTCTTTCGACATAGGTGTTGTTGACCAGCATTAGGTATGCTGTCTTTGCAGATTCACCCATATTCTTGAGCATGCTGTAGATTATAAGGTCGGATCCAGGTGCAGTATCCTTTGCTTTCTTTAATGCAAAGTTTAATTCCTCCATGGTGAAGGGAGTGTCTGTTTTGCCATGGGTGTTGCAGGCTTCAAGTACACTCCTGCTTCTGAAATGTTCTAATGCTTTTAGGCATCGCTGAGTTTCGAGGGAGAAGTTGACAGTCTTCATCCAGTCGGCAAAATGCTGTGTGACTCTGTCAGCTTCACTTTGTGGGTCAGAGTGAGGGACATTTATGAAATTCTTTTTACCAGAGACTTTGTTGAACCAGTTCCACAGCTTGGCAATGGGTGTGAGATGGTGTACAGTCTGGACCATTGAAACCAGGTTTCTTGTCTCACTTCTTTGGATGCCTGAGCAAAGTGAGTTGAGACTTCAAGCAGTGTGGCACGCAAAGCTGTCTGTTCTGTACCTTCTGAAGAGTTTTCTCACTTGGTTTACTCTTTTTTTCATCTCCTTTATCTGAAAGTTGTAGTACCAGGCATCTTTGTGGCTTGTATTTGTGGTGGGTGTTAGGAACAATCGTTTGCCGATTGTTCCCTTAGTGGGTTGCTGCCTCCTCTGTTTTTGTTTGTTTTTCTTGCTGGCGAGTTGATGTCTGTTTGATGGCATCAGTCTTCGTCAGTCAGGTTCGTAGCAGCAGCGAGTCAGGTTGAGGGTAGCAGCAAGCCAGCTGGAGTAGCAGCAGCAGGTATCCGTACCTGCAAGTCAGATCCTGGCAGCAGAGCAGCGGAGAGTTTTTTGAGGACGAGATGGTTGCCGTGTCGGCTCTGTCTTAGTCGTCGTTAGTGGAGGAGGACGTCAGCAGGTCTCGTTAGCAGAGCAGCGGGGAGTGTTTTTGGCCATGATGGTTGTATCGACTCTGTCATGGGCGCCTGGAGTTGGAGGACTGTGCTTGAGGGCTAGATGGGTGCCGTATCGGCTCTGTCTTTGTTGTCCTGCAGTGTTCCTGTGTTGCAGCTTCGTCTGTGAATGTTTATGTAACTCCGGCTTTTCGTATTTCATGTGATTGTTTATTGCTTTGCTGACTGTATTTTTCATGTGATGTTGTTTTTCATGATTTTATCTTGATGTTAACCTTGCTGTGTTGATTTTGTTTATGATCCCGTTTTGTTCATGCTTGATGTATTTATTATGTTAAGTGTTGTAATGGTCATTTGTGCTTTACCTGTTATTGCTGTCATTATTGTTTAATGTTTATTTTTGGACGCATTATTTTTACTGATTTAAATTTATGAAGCCTAATTCTTGTTCCCCATTTTATGTCAAATGTTTTCCTTGTTATTGTACTGGCTCTTGCGATGCTTTTCCTGAAACTGTTTCATTGTTTACTTTGATTTTTGCTGATGACTCATTTTTTTTATTATAAATATGGATTTTATAAATTGAACCAATTGACTCATCTGTAAATATGTACAGTATATAACTTTATTGTAAATAAATTAATTTTAAGGTAACTTTTTGGTTTTGTTCAGCTCCTCCCTCCTTTGTTTGTCACCTCTCGTCAGTCATTTCAGCCCAATTGCTTGTTTATTTTAAAGAACCTGTCGATCTCGAGAGGCGAGATCGTAATAGTGGGGTATTTCTTTTTTGGCATGGATGCTCTAGCGGCACTAGTTATGTTGTTGCAGAAATTTTGTAATGTACAAACATCCTGCAAAAAAAGATATATGTATTCTGTGGACCAGGTAGTTATGTGATTTTCGAAAGAGTTCTAATTTGCAAACTCAGGGTTCCATCTGGGAGGGGGAAGAGGAGGGGGAGGGAGACTCCTTAACAGTAGCCTTGTTTGCAAGGCAAAGTGGTCACTGATAAGAACAGGGAGCAATTCCCACATTGCCCCTTCCTGCAGATTTTTGGAAGCCAGAGTGAGGTCCAGCCTACCACTGTGTAGATGTGTGGGCTCATCGCACTGTTCAACAATTTTACTTCTTGGAATTCCTGGAATAGAAAGTGCAGGTGCCGTCCTGCAGGGTTGGTTTGTTGTCTGGACTTAAAGAAGGGGTGTTGTGCACTGAAATCATCTGTAATAAGGGCATTTTCTCAGGAGGCTGCATAAAAAAAAAGTGCATCTGCTTCTAGGGTGCTATTCAGTGCTCTGTAAACATTGTAGATTGTAACAGTTGTGCCCCCTAGAATGATTTTGATGCTTAATATTTCTGCTTCTGATCCACAGTCTATGCTTGGAATCTGGGAGGAGGGAATACTGTTTTTGACCAGTGTTAGGAGCCCTCTTGTAGAGTCCATGCGAGGTGTCTGGTATACAGGTTATCCTTTGAAGGAAAAGGACAGGTGTTCTCTAAGGAGTGTTTCTTGCAGAGTAATATCATGATTTCCAAGGGATATTTGCAACTGCAGTTATGCAAATTTGGAGCATATGCGGAGAATGTTCCATTGAAGTATTTTCAGCAGTTCCCTGTCATTATTGAGGGGGGAATTTGGGTTTGTGTCAGAGCTGGTGGTGGAATCGGTGTCACTGTCTGTGCTCATGAATTTGATCGCTAGGACATTGACTTATTGAAGATCTGACTGTTGGCTTTTTTGGTAAGGGTTTGGGTTAATGGGATTTCTGCAAATTCAGTGAAGGCAGTCATAATATCTTCATGAAGTGTATGATTTCACCCTTGTTGAATTTCCACTCAGTCATTGGGTTGTCTGTGTTGTAATCCCTGATGATGCGAGTGCATCTTTTGTAAGGAGGTAGAGTAATATTTGAGGCATGTTCTGTTGCGTGGGTAGGGGGCTTGGAGAGACAGACTTGTACAGTTCAGGGGAGGGGATAGGGATGGAGGGAGCGAGATGAGAAGGAGAGGTCGGAATGTAGGGAGAAGGTGAAGTACACACTGGAAAAGGAGAGAGGGGTAGCTTGGGAGGGGGGTGATGGGTTGGGGGAAAGGTAGCCTTGAAGTGGGGAGGAAGAGGGCCTTGCTGTCTGGTGGGCCAGGGTTGTCTCTGTGGTTTTGGAGGGAGAGGGAGGTTTCGAGGAAGTGGATTGGGAAGATGAGGGTAATGATTGGGGGTAGTTCGTGCAGGAGGAGGTGGAGGATGGTTTTGTACCACTAGTGGATCCAGAGGGGGCCTACCTGGGCATGTGCTCCCCCCATGAAAATATCAAAATAATAATATTGAAGATTTAGATAATAATATAAATGTGATAAATATGAAAATGGGAAAAAATAAAAAATCTGTTATAGAAATAATACAATTTTGAGAAAAAAATAGTAATAATAATTATGATAATTTTAATGATAATATATATATATATATATATATATATATATATATATATATATATATATATATATATATATATATATATATATATATATATATATATATATATATATAT
>JANJGK010000027.1:8848032-8858032 GCA_039081455.1 Macrobrachium rosenbergii | reverse complement strand
TTCAGCGCTGAAAGTGAAATTGAGAGCTAAGAAGGTTATAATGGTACAATAGGAGGAAAATCTGCAGTTACACTATGAAACAATCGTTACGAGAGAGTGGAAAGTAAGACGGAAGAAAGAGCATAAGAACGGAGGTACAGTAAAAGGAATGACAAGGATTGCAGCTAGGGGCTGAAGGGACGCCGCAAAAAACCCTAAGAAAAGCCTAAAGTGCACCGTGTGAGGTGTACTGACAGCACTATCCCTTTACGGGGAACATGAGACAATGGCCTGATATCGATTTCTATATCCAAAAAAATACTGAATGTCTACAATTTCCAGAGAAGCGAAAAATGATGGAAAGGAACTAACGGGTGCGACAGAGTGACGACTTCTCTGTATATATTTTCCTCCTAAAAGTAAAAACCCCTCTTTTCCTGGAGGTCCTTTCTGGTGTAACTCCAAAACTTGTTTTAACCTTCCCAGAAAAGAATATTGAGTCTGCTTCTGAAATTATTGGGAAAAGTCTCCATAAAAGTTGAGGCGAAAAATCTGATCAAGGAGACACCACACGGGATCGTTCTTCGCTTCAAAAGAATGTGGCAAACTCTTCTTTTTCTTTTTTCTCTCTTATTTATCTCTTAAGGAAGCCGAGAGAGTCTTTGTAAAACTTTTTAAGGTGCATCTTTTGTCGGAAATTTCATATGTTTTATATACGATTTATTTCTTGGAAAACTTCGTGATGATTAAGATTCTACGTGTATAAGTAGAATACTCATAAGATGCCCCGTCTGTCATTAACTTTCTGTTTCTTAATACATAACCACTTATGAAAACCTACAGAACGGAATTTCCTAACACTTTCTATTATTCAGTCTTTTCATTCTCGTCACCTTCTTCAGACTCTACCCAGATATGATAAAACAGCTTCCCTTCACTGGATGTGGTTTGAGAGTCCTATCGCCTTTTATAATTTACTTCTGGCTGAAGAAAAATTGGAATGGAATACTCAGGAAAATCTGGGAATTCTGTTCCAACCCAGGTGTTCTTTGGTGCTCTCAAGTCTTACTTTGTATTCAATCTTGGTTTGTATTCAGTGGCGTCTCTTAGTCTCTGGTCTTCAACTTCCGTCGCCAGGTTCGAAATGTGTCAGTCGCGTTGGCTTATAATTTCACAGGATTTTCTCTTGGGGTTTGGTTATTTAAAACGATTTTAGGTTGTACATTTTGTGGAGTTTATCTTAGAGTGAAGTTTTGGACTATGATGATCTTTTGTTTTGACAACTGGCTATTTTTTTCAATGTGATTTATAATTTTCTATGAATTTTCATTTTTCATAATAGCTGCCATCGCTAAGCAGTTCCAGTAATTCTCTGTAAGGAATTATAAATTCTCTTCGACACCCACTGTATGCTAAAATCTGTCAAATTTTTAACCTTAACATCGTCAAAGGTATTTAAGAATAAAAAACCCCCGTAAGTGGAATAATAATTCTGTTTAGACTCCAGACGCAGATAAATAATAACAATATTGGTATTAACTTCAATACTGCCAAAGCTTTGAAATATCATGGTAGATATCGGATCCAATATTTTAAATATTTTACGCATCATCAATAGCGTTTTCCAACTTCCATCCTTCAGAAAAGTCTCCCGTAAAAATAAACATCGAAGTAAGTCTAGCATGGAAAATAAATTCCATCAGAAACTCCAGAGAAGAAGAGAATTATAATGAGCACATTTATCACATTTATTTTCGGTCAATACACGTTGTTAGTCATTTGTATGTGTGTGCTTGAGTACGTTTTACATCTTTTATCATAAACAAACTCGAAGAGATATTAGATCAAGCAACACAAACAGGAGTCAGCTAAGCGTTGCCATAAGAGATGCGAGCATCGGTTATGCATTCAGTATCTCTTCACCTTGGATGCGAATGTCAATATCATCTCTGCAGTTCCACAATGTCTGTTTGTCGATGACATTTTTCGTTAAATTCTATGAATTATGACTGTATTTTGCATTAAGTCAATGCTCTCATGTGTTACATTATCTATTGACATATATAGATATTTATCACACACACACAAACATACATTCATACATAAATGTTTAATGCCATTCATTGGAGGGGTGGGTAGAGCGCTCGGCTAGCACGCTGTTGGCCCAGCGTTCGACTCTCTGACCGGCCAATGAAGAATTAGAAGAATTTATTTCTGGTGATAGAAATTCATTTCTCGTCATAATGTGGTTCGGATTTCACAATAAGCTCTAGGTCCCGATGCTAGGTAACCAGTTGGTTCTTAGCCACGTAAAATAAGTCTAATCCTTCGGGCCAGCCCTCTCTACGAGAGCTGTTAATCAGCTCAGTGGTCTGGTTAAACTAAGGTATACTTTTTCTTGCAAATTATTCATTGGCCCAAAATATTGTGGCATTTCTTCCCAGCAACTGTTTGTCCGGGCTGTCTTCGCCCATGATGAAGAAGGATTGTTTCACCATAATAATTTTCTCTTAGAAGCGAACACTTCCAAAGGTGCTACCCCGTTGGATTTAGGCATGTGGTGTTGGGATGGGGCTGCTAGGTCAATACCCTGTCCGAGTGATGTACATCCAGTTTTGTACAATCTCTTTAAATTCATAGGTAAACAAAAGCCAGTCAGAATGTTTTTACAAATGAGTTCAGAGTAACTAGGATCGCTAACACAGAGGGGGAGAGAGAGAGAGAGAAAAAAAAAAACAGATAATTACAGAAATCAGATTTAAAGTTTTAGACACAGTTTTTACAACTGATCCAAATGAACTGTATATTACGTTTAAAAAATCTCGATAAAATGATCCAAAGTTTCAGCAAAAAAAAAAGAAAGAAAATTCCAGAACTCAGATTCAAAGTTTTCAAAATCCGAAAAGGTCTAATTTCATTATTATTAATAGATATTTAAATAATTTTTAAAAACCTGATCCATATGAACTGTATAATGCACTGCGAAAACATTGCTAAATTAAGCAAAAATTATCAACAAATTTTATTTGGGGATTGGTGGCAATTTTCAAAGCTCAGTGAGTTTTGAGTGTTCAGCTTTTGAATGATTTTTAAAAACGTTTTCTGGATTCCTATCCCAAAGTAAAAAAAGAAACTAAAAGTCTTTTGGAAAAGTTGTAGTGTTGTGAAAATGTAAAATACTAGGAAATCAACGCTTTTAATGCACGTTCATATCTCTTCAGCCTCAGCTATTAAAATAGAAATGAATGTTCAAACGCATCTTCAAGAAACTAGTTTTGAAATCTTAGTGTTGTATAAATAGTGAGTTATTAGTAAAGATGAGTAAAAAAAATGGAAAATGAATGGCTCATTGTTGAAATAAAGTATTTTTTGCAATTCATGAATACTCTGTGAAAGAACATTGATAGGTTTGCAATGCTAATACTGACCCAATAGATAAGAAATTAAATCCAATAACATTTTTCATAATCATAATTTTATAATAAAATAGCACAAGAAAATCAATCACATTGGACCAAAAACAAATAAAACAAGAAATTTACGAACAATTAAGATTTTGTGAGAAGTTCAGGTCACAGAATTCAGAGCAAATCGCAGAGGAAATGGCAGAACTCCCACCCAAAAGATATTTAACATTATTAAGAACTTAAAATGATAATGATAAAAACTAACACCTTTCAATAAAAGAATAATATATTAACACTCTCCAAAACCGAAACGATGCAGAGCTTTTGAAAAAAATTGAAAGATTATTATTAATATATTGTGATAAACTTTGATCAATGTTATTAATGTTGGACATTGTGTCTACTCTCTCTCTCTCTCTCTCTCTCTCTCTCTCTCTCTCTCTCTCTCTCTCTCTCTCTCTCTCTCTCTCTCTCTCTCTCTCTTAGTGCAATATGATAATTATCGTTAGAAAATCCATAAGCAAATAAACAAATTCATCACATTTCAGAACGAAACTGACTTTGGTTTAGTAAGAATCTCTGTCAGCAACTGAGAATGAAAAGTGAAAATGTCACAACAATTTCATAAATCATTTATTCAAGTTTCTTATGTCAACAACAATTCTCAGTATATAGCAAAATCACGATTTTAAGTTATGTCTAGAATATTTTCCTTCAATATTCCCAACGAAAAAATACGTCAGGAGAGAGAGAGAGAGAGAGAGAGAGAGAGAGAGAGAGAGAGAGAGAGAGAGAGAGAGAGAGAGAGAGAGAGACTGAAAATGGAACGCAATATCATATTGCAAAGAGTATGTTCAAATCTAATAACTTGCAGAGTCAGAGGCTTCTGGTTTTCGCTACGGACATTTGATGTCCCAGAATATTAATCCTCGTGAAAACTATTTATCATATTCACATGACACATATCATTCCAGCATAACGCTATTTAAGACCTCTGAATTTCCCCCAAAATATGAATATATCGAGAAATAAAGAAGTCTTTGTTGGATGAATGATAAAAAGAAGTTATTTTTTTTTACCAGAGATTGCCGCGAATTGAATTCATATGTAAATCATTTCCTGTCATTGTCAGACTATATTTCCGATTAAAATACTTACTTTATATGCAAAGTGAAATGAGAAACAGCTCAACAGGTATTCAGGAACATTCGATGTAACTTTTGGTAACTTTTATGACGACAAGTTCATGACATCATAAGAAGAAGAAAGAATTACATGGCTATTTCATAATCTTGATCGTTGCCTGATGGCTAAATTCTTTCGTGCAAATCAGTTTTAAAGTACATATATTTATCTGCTTTCCAATTACCCTTTATTTTGTTATGTTCTTAACTTTCTTCAGCCACAAGCATTCTATTCTGTGTCAGAATACTTGTGTAAGTCAAGGACTTTTACCTTGAAGTCAAAATGTGAGTGAATAATTTGCATTTTTATTATGTTTTTACTTGAAACTTAAATTTGTTATAAGAATAATTTACATATCTAATGGGGAGATTATGTGTACTGATGCAAAAAGCATGTTGATGGTAAAATTTTATATAAGCCAAATCGTTTCGAATCGGAGTAAATTGATAGTGTCCAGTTTAAATGTTTCTTGAAGTGTAAGAATGATTATGATATGACTAAATTAAATTTATATTTTTTTTCAATACACAGTTCAACTTCCTTTGAACATTTTCAGTGCCTGATCCTTTTACTATAAACGATGCTTTCACGGGAAGCTCTTGTGGCAAGAGAGAAACTTGAGCATTGGATGGATAGATTGATTCAGTCCCTCTTAAAAACACCACAAGATTCATGAGGTGTCACTTGGAGAAGGAACGGCCACGATTCACGAGATAGACAGAGAGACAGACAGAGAGGGGAGGAGTTTTGATGTAGATTACGCTTTAAACGCACACACACACAAAACATAATACATTAAATACTATATATACATATACATATATATATATATATATATATATATATATATATATATATATATGTATATATATATATATATATATATATATATATATATATATATATATATATATATATATGTATATATATATATATATATATATATATATATGTATATATATATATATATATATATATATATATATATATATATATATATATATATATATATATATATATATATATACGAGTATATTGTAACGTGCCATTGTTCTTTGCAATAGCACATGAAAGCTCCATGTACTAAAATTGATGTAAAACGAAAAACGTAGAATAAAGACGGTGAGTCGTCTCATGACCACCCAGAATTGAAGGACAGAGAAGTGATCAAAACACCCCTGAACATTAGTGCCAGCTAAATCCTCTAGTCTCAACGAAAATCTCCACCCCTCTCTCTTAGCCTATTATCCCGCCTTGTCGGCCTTTAATTTCTCATGGGTACTGTTATTTCATCTCCTTATTCCAGCACCGCTTCTGAGGCTGAAAGGCGGGAAGGAAAGCTATATAAGTCCCAGGCCAAGGGTCAAGAGAGGGGGTCGTTCCCAGCCAGACACAGAGCAGAGTCCTTGCCAGGGCGGTCTCCAACTGCCCTTCCTCCCTCTGACCTAGTAAGTCTTTGTCATGCTATCATAGTCCCACCGAAGTCCCTTGCCTTAATTATTAAAGTCTGGCCTACGCATCAAAACAACACATCCCACAGGAAAAGGTACATTGGAGTTGGAGCTTGTTAGGACGCCCGTTTTTCCACTGTAATTTTCAATTTTTCTGATACTGACGCCCCTTGGAGCTCTGAGACAATAAGTGAAGTGGTTAATGTTTTCATTTCAAGGAATGTAAGCATCCCAAAGAATTTGCTATTCTAAATTGTTTCCCTCTCAGCCTTCAGCACTCCCAAAGTGAACATGAAAATATTTCTCTTGCAAACCAAGTGACAGTGAGTTTGTCTTGCAGAATAGGCGTTTCGATGCTGTGTGCCTCCCTGTTCGTCCATGGTGCCAGTTCCTGGACTCCCTATGTGGAAGAACACTTCAAGGATAATATCTGAAGATTTATATGCCTCCATGGCAAGAGTTCCTGTATATTTACTTAATTTTAGAGGCCCCATACCATAGTGCAATTAATTTCATATTAAGATTAATTCTAAAGAAAAGACTTTCCACCATAGATTATAAAGTCTTTTGCTACTGGCACTATTTGATTTGTGAACTAAGGTCAGAACAGTGCCAAGGAGCTAGTGAGGAGCTCCATGTGTAATATCCTTCTGATCGGTGCAATTATAATCTAATAAGTTAAATCTTTCCTTAAGATCCATTCAGTTTACTGTTAACTTACTTCTTTTTATGGGTGTGGCCAAGTCAGTCAGATGTATTTTAGATTGTGATTAGAACTAGATAGACCAATATATATATATATATATATATATATATATATATATATATATATATATATATATATATATATATATATATATATATATATATATATATATAGTGTTGGACGACAGTGGACGAACTATGTGCTGACCTGTCAGTGGCACTTCCGCTGCAGGTGTATTTGTGTCGAAGTTTGAGGTTTGCACAGCTGGATACAGTGAGATGTCTGACGCATGCATTTGTGCTCGCCTGACGATGATCAGGATTTAAGTGCATTGAGACAGTGTGAGTGCATATGTGTGTTGCATTCCTTAATGGTATATTATCTGGGAGATAGACTCTTGCTGGGGGACTTTATTTTAAGACTGGGTCTGATTTGGTTAGTGGTGCAGTGTTGAAGGTCCACCACTGGGAAATCTGTTATTTGTCGCCATAGAAAGAATTCTGGGTTCGTCTTGTGAGGACGAATAATTTGAAAGTGGGGTTTATTCTTTACATACTGTATGACATTTATTGTGGTCTAGAATAATTATGACCCTATTACTTTGGTGACCAGGGTGTTAGTCACTAGCATTAGGTGGTTTAGAATCGTTAACCTGAATGTTTGTGAATCAGAATTTCCTCTAGTGATGTTTTCCATTTGTAGGGGTGGAATTCATTTCATTTCGTGATCATAAGTTTTGCTGAATCACTTTCATTAACTTTGCAAATAAAGTCTAATTTTGTTTCTCAGTGTTCAATTCCAGTAGGCCTTGTGTAAAGATGGGTTTAGTGAGAGGAGTCGACAAAAAGGAGAAGGAATTTGCGGACCCAGGGAGCCACTGCTGCCAGAGACGTCTTAGGAAAGTAAGATTTTTTATCCTGTTCTTAAAACAGGTACAGTAATAAAAGATGACCCTATTTGACCTGGGGATAGGGTCATTTAACACACACACACACACACACACACACACACACACACACACACACATATATATATATATATATATATATATATATATATATATATATATATATATATATATATATATATATATATATATATATATATATATATATATATTATACACACACACACACATATATATATATATACACAGTATATGTATGTGTGTACGTATGTATGTATATATGTGTGTGTATAGCCTACATACATACATACATACACATACACACATATATATGTATGTATGTACGTATGCACAGATATGCTTGCACATAGATAAAACTATCTTCATTTAACTATTAATCAGTCTTCCACTCAATATATCAACGAATTGTCTTCGTGTTGTTAACAAACAAATTCATGTTACTTCCCAAACAAAAAACATAAGCACGACCACACCCATATGAATGAGGCAGAACCTTCTTGCATTTTCATTAAACTCGGGAACTCGCAGGGGGGCGGGGGAGACAGGTGAGATATCATCAAGAGCCTCATTCCGGAGTCCTAATGAGTGCTGATGAAATGTCGCCTCTATAAACAATATTGAAGCCAATTACAGTGAAATGCTTCTTGCACTTATAACGGGTTCTACTGGAAATGTTTAATTGAACTGAACTGAATCTTTTATTCCAGCTATCAGCCATATACTTTAGATAAATTTTTTACATATGCATATCTTTACAAAAGGCTTCACAGAGAATATTGCATAAATATTCATACCTTTATAAAGTATAATTTCACATTCATTAAACACACTTTTTTGAAGCCTTAGTAAATTACATAATATAAAATAACTATTATAAACTAGACATCTAATTGTTTGCTTTTATATCTCACTAAAAAATAAGATTACTCCATTTTAAAAATGTTGTTGACTTTCTAGAAAAAGCACAATTTTGAGAGGTCCATGGAACAAAGAAAAACGGGGGTATCATTAGAACGATACAACTCTACAGTTTGTTTAAATAAAATCAAAGCCATATCTGTGCTATGAGAGGTTTTATAGGCAAATTGGTTATCCGTTGTTTCAAAATATTTCTGACATCTCTGTAAAAGTATACATTCGAATAGTTTTGATATAATGGACGCTAAAGCTATCGGTCTATAATTAGACAGATCTGATAAGACTTTTCTGCTGGTCTTTCATTAGAGAACATAATTTGAGGTTAGTCAAAATTTCTGGCAGGTAACTGTGAGTAAATAGAAGAGTATATATATATAAAAAGAGAGGTGAATAAATAGGGTAGGAGGAGCATATTTCAAATGTTCTCCAGTCACCTTATCTAACCCCGGCGCGCTAGTTAATGACAGCCTATGCAAAGCCTCTTTCACGTCACTTACAGAAACTCGGAATTTCGGTGATATTAAGTGGCCTACGGTCATCCACAGGAGGGTGACCTTCTCCTGACATCATTTTGGCGCCATGTTCACTCCAACACTCAGCTATTTCCTTTTGCCCCGATAAGCCGTTCATTTGAGCAGGCAGTTTCAGCACCTTTTCTCCTACTTTATTAATCGTTCGAAATGGCCTTTTCCTCTCTATGTCTTCGGCCATCTTGTTTCTTAGTATCACGTCCTTCTTTCCTTTAATTACTTTTCAGGCATTCTTCAGTCTTTCTTTGATGCGACCATTTGCTCATTTGTAGCACCGCTTCTAGGGCACCCTAATTTGCGCCAAAACAAGTATTTTTCTCTTGATATTTTATCAAAATCTCTAACAAAATCGTTCCATCCTGGAACATTATATGACTTCCTATTTAACTTAAATATCGTTCTCCCTCCGCTGTTCAAAAGAGCATAAATTATACCCTCAGTAAACGACTTAATTTTACAGTTTCTCGTATTGCAAGCCTTCGTCTGAGGCTGCTCCGTTTTCAACGATTTTGTCATTGACTGTCGAAAATAAACGGGCATGCAATAGCGAATGTGTGTGTTTGTACAGTATAAGCAAAACACTCGTATCCACAAAAATGACGGAGCATTTGATATTGAGCTGCAACTGCTTTCATGAAAATGATTTGGATTTCAGATGACCATCGACGGAAAATTCATTTCACGAAAGTTACAAGTTACCTTCTTTTCAAACTTTCGTGAAATTGTGGTTTAGTTCTGAGAAGGAGTTAGACTTTTAAGACAGAATCTAATGGAGAGAGAGATATATAGACAAAATAAAAAGAGTTGAAACAAAGTAACTGAATTCATAAAAAGTACCCAACATATGAAATTGAATTGCATGTGTTTTCGTAAAAATGGACAGGATGTCAAATAAT
>JANJGK010000027.1:8845663-8847932 GCA_039081455.1 Macrobrachium rosenbergii | reverse complement strand
TCAACTCCCGTTCAACGGAAGCACTCTTGCGCTCCCTTATGTCATTCAGTAATGTCATTCTCGAACACATACATACTTGAGAATATATATATATATATATATATATATATATATATATATATATATATATATATATATATATATATATATATATATATATAATATATATATATATATATATATATATATATATATATATATATATATATATATATATATATATATATATATATATATATATATATACATACACATATATAGCATATATATATATATATATATATATATATATATATATATATACAGTATGTGTGTGTGTATGTATGTATATTCATGATATTGCTTTGTAATGTGTATATCATTCCATGATTTTGATATATATATACTGTTGTAGTTGCCGTGTATTCTGTATATTAGTATTAGTTATATCTGAATGTCTTTGTAACGTCAGATCTCACAAGAATTAATAATATGCTTTTAATAATACATAGTGGGAGAAGAGAGATTCGAGTTAGACCATATGTGTTTTGATTCAGCTGTCATCGGTTAAGATAAGCGAGTGCTTTGTTTTGAGTTAAAGTGTTGACAGGTCGGGATAACAGTCAAGTCGTGTTAAGATTTCATTAAAAGTTTTGTCCCATACAATTTTCTGGTAAAGATGTGTGCCTTTTTGAGAAATATGAACAAGTTGTTGCACTGAAGTACAGGGCAATTGCATCAAGTTTAAGATTACATTGCTCAGATCACATATTGTTCTGATTGCGTCCCATACGATTTTCTGTTCGAGTCACATACACCTTTTTAGAGTAAAAGCACGTCTCAATCGATTATGTCACGTTTTGTAAGGTTGCAGTTCAAAATGTTTTGCCTTAATAATGACATCATCTGATTGTTTCTTTTCTAGCTAGAATCCAAAAAATTTGCTCATTCTGATTTCAGAGACTGTTCGTGTGGTTCTTCTCTCTCTCTCTCTCTCTCTCTCTCTCTCTCTCTCTCTCTCTCTCTCTCTCTCTCTCTCTCTCTCTCTCTCTCTCTCTCTCTTTTCAAAAGAGAGAAGTTATTATTACAAAATATGTGTGGTCACTGATATTATTCTTAGCTTTGGAGATCTGATAGTAAAAGTGTATATATTTGTAACGGTCTAATATCCAGGCTAATTGCCTTTTGCATCAAATATTCAGTTTAAAGGGTGATGATTTTTGTTTATAAGCAAATATTCAGTTTAAAGCGTGATGATTGTTGTTTATAAGCAAACTGAGTGTTTACACTTATGCAGTACTGACAAGGTAGAGGGAATAAAGGTACGGAGTTGCCATTGAACACCCATAGAGTTTTTTCTTGCCCTTATCCAGATTTCACCCTCATCCATCAATCCAGGTAATTCAGAGATTACTGAATACATATTTTGATTTTTACTATTATTACAATCAGTATCTTTAAGACTAGTTTGTTTGGTTAGGTTGATCATTATGGAAACGTATCTTCTAAGTTCTGGTAATTAAAAGACAAGTGCCAACAAGAGATTTTCTTAAAGGCGAGACATCACTACCTGGCAGAGTAATACCTATTAGAAGTCAATCAGCCAGCCTGAATGTAATTCCTTTACCACTCAAATATCCCACCAAAAGTGCTTTTTGTGAATCTTGAGCAAATGCATTTGGAGTAGATTATGCGAAAGTTTTCACAAGCTTGTGTAAGGTAAAGTGAATTTTACTTATTATTACCATGGTATAATAAGGTATATTGAGGGATTTTTGCCTTAGTGAAATTGTTTTTGGTAAATTTTTTATGTATTTTTATGTGTTTTTGTGTTTGCAATCTCATAATTTTTCACATTTTATATAGTGGTGATTTAAAATTTATTTACTTAGCAATTTAAGTATTTCTTAATAATTTAAGATTGCATACTTCATTTAATTTTCATTTATTAAGATTTTCTTTTCAAATCTTGAGTAATTCTTGATAATTTAAATTTTGCTTGATTAATTTAATTTCTTGATAAATTAACCTTTGTAATTTAACTCATGAATTAATTAAATGTTGTTTTTTCAAGTAATAGTACATTTTTCAGATTTTGAATTCTAATTATAAATTTTGAATTTAAAAATAATTTTTTGTACTTAAAATGTTTAAAAACAGTGTTTTATTTATTGACCACCAGTGAATAAGATTGTGTGCATAAGGCAAAGTGACAAGCATGCTTTGTTCCTGTAGCTTTGCTGAAGTGAATTAAGATTAGGGAAACAGTTAAAGTTGTTTGATGAAGTGG
>JANJGK010000027.1:8823163-8843163 GCA_039081455.1 Macrobrachium rosenbergii | reverse complement strand
TTAGGTCATCTGCACTTTGACCTGCCTCTCTGTCTGTCTGCTTTAGACTTTTGGATTTTACTTAATTAAATTTCTTTTGAACTGAGTCTTTTTTTTTGTAATTATTTTAGTTTTGTATTTTGTTGTCGTTTAGTCCTGATGTTAAACATGAATTATATATGTAAATTAATAAATAAATAAATATGTCTATATATATATATATAATTATGAATAAATTATATATATATATATATATATATATATATATATATATATATATATATATATATATATATATATATATATATATATATATATATATATATATATATATATATATATATATATATATTATCGCTGTGGTCAGGCATCAAAGCACTTGGCTCACGTTTGCTAGCCCTGTGGATATCTACTGCCCACTGGTCCGCCCAGCTGTTAACGGACACCGTTGTCTCCTCTTCCAAAATGTTGTTAAAAATGCTGTTAAAAGATTCTGTTCGAAAATGCTGTTTTTAAATGCTCTTCGAAAGTGCTGTTAAAATGATGTAAAAATGCTGTTCGAAATTGCTATAAAATGTTCGGAAGTATTGTTCAAAATGCTGTTCGAAAGTGCTGCTAAAATGCTGTCGGGGATGCTGTTGGACAGTGATGTTAAAATGCTGTTCGGAAATGCTTCTAAAAACGTAATTCGAATGGGTTGTTAAAAATGCTGATCGAAATGTTGTTCATAAATACTATTAAAAATGTTCGAAGTGTTGTTCGGAAATGCTGTTCCAGAGTGCTGTTAAAATGCTGTTCGGAAATGTCGTTAAATGTTCGAAAATGTTGTAAAAAAGCTGTTCGAATGAGCTGTTAAAATGCTGTTTGGTAATGCTGTTAAAATTCTGTTCGGAAATGCTGTTAAAAATACTGTTGGAAAGTGTTGTTCGGAAATGCCATGGGAAAGTGCTTTTAAAATACTGTTCGAATGTGCTGTTAAAGTGCTGATCGGAAATGCTCTTTAAAATGCTGTCTGACAAGACAGTTTAAATGACGTTCGGTAATGCTGTTAAAATACTGTTCGGCAATGCTGTTAAAAATTCTGTCCGAAAATGTTAAAAGATGCTGTTAAAATGTGCGAAAATGTTGTTAAAAGATGCTGTTCGAAAGTGCTGTTAAAATGCTGCTAAAATGCTGTTCAAAAGTTGTTGAAATGCTTTCTAAAATACACTTAAAATGCCGTGCGGAAATGCTTTTCGAAAATACTGTTCAAAGATGCTGTTCGAAAGTGCTATTAGAAAATGCTGTTCCAAAATGCTGTTTACCCTACAGAAGATTCCCTTCATATCTTTTTAATTTGTTTTTCAGAAATATTTTGCGAATTGATCGCGGAACAAAAATGAAGAAAAAGTCAAATCATAAATGGAAAATGTAAAACAGGGTTTGAAGCAGAGAGAGAGAGAGAGAGAGAGAGAGAGAGAGAGAGAGAGAGAGAGAGAGAGAGAGAGAGAGGAAAAGGATTGTAAGATTTACTCTCCATTCAGAAGACGAATTCGATCCAAGGAGAAAGATGATGGATCCTTTCTTCTTAAAAAAAAAAAACTTTTCAGGGCAAGATAAGAGGCAGAAGAATCTCGTCCCCCCAAAAAAAGAAATAAATAAAAGAAGAAATAAAAACAAACAAACAGGGGAATCTTCCAAGAGCTAAAAACCTCAATGACTTGAAAAGTTGTTTTATCTCAGACTCGTCTCTGCTTTGGTTCCATCTCTCTGTCTGAAACAGGACTGTGTGTGTATAGATCGAAGAGAGGGTTAATGCTGTCAGTGCATCTCACTTTTTGCAGCGTCCATTCGGCACCTAGCTACACCCACTTTTTAGCCTTTTACTTGACCTCTATCCCCTGTTTCTTCAGTCTTGCTGTCCAACACCTCTAACTATTCATTCTTTGGGTAACTGATTTTTTCTCCCAGTTCCACCTTTCGATCCTGGTATTTCATCTCATTTATTTTCTGGGATCCCTTTACCTTGCTGTCCAGCCGCTCCAACTCCCTCTTTTAGAAAAGAGGCCACTTCCCCCTACGTGTTTTTCTTTTTTAACCGTTCCCCCATTAGAAAAACGTAAGACTAAAACTGAGCCAAAAAAACACGACTGAAATCAAATACATCAGAATTTTTCTCTCCACATCAAGTAAAAACACATCTCGCATGGAAAAAATATATGCATTTTTTCATGAATGAAATACATGAGCCTTTCGACCAGACGCATCGGAAACTTGCTTCTTAGGTAAACAAAATTTTGTTTAAACTTTCCTATCCCAGTTTTTTCTTTGTTTATTTTTTCCTTTATAGGTCAATCGCCTCAGAAGCGATGAATGTTTACTTGCAAAATGAGCTTCCATTCGCTGGAGTAAGTTTGAGGCAACTAAAAAGAATTAGAACAAGTTTGAGGTGTATCGTTCGATTCCGTAAAAGTTCGTGTTTACAAATGCTTCAACTGCAAGTATCGAGTTTCTGTTTTGCTTTTATTGGTCAAAAAGAGATTTGATGTTTGAGCGAACTTTACACATGACTTAGTGAACGTTACAGAGTCAAGACGCATAAAGTATAGGCCTACATTTTGAATATCTCAGGTTTCAGTGTTTTTTTTTTTTTCTAAATAGGTTTCTTCCTGAGTGAGGCCAAGAACTTGTTTAATATGTCAGTGTGTGTGTGTGTGTGTGTAGCCTGTAATGTTAGTTTATTTTGCACTAGGTTACGTGAATGTATCACAGGTTAATAGAGAAACACCTTTTGTTATCAACTTTGAACGATAGCACTAAAGTCAAGAGATTGGTCAGAATTTTTCACAGTAACCATTCATTTTATTTCATGCTAATATACCTGTGATTAATATTTCTTCATAGTTTTATATCAGTCTATCCGTCTATCAATCTGTTTATATATATATATATATATATATATATATATATATATATATATATATATATATATATATATATATTGAATAAACTTTTTGGCATTTTAGTTTATGAGTCAATTTTGTAGTTACATCATTATAAATCATTGTAGCTTTATAATGACCCTGAAAATAAATCAGTCCGAAATGTAAAGCTTTCATCCATGGTAGATCTCCTGCGACAAATATAACAAAAACGAACGATTGTGTAGACCGAAATATTTCGAGGGAGGCTCCAGTCACATCTGACCATTTCAGATATGCAATCTCCAGCCAATCAGCTCAGAATCCGGGGCTAATCCTACACTGAACGCGCATCAAAACAATAAGTAAATCCTTGGTGGCAAGAATACATTAATGGAATCTAAATTTAATGGGTTTGTTAAGGAAGACGAGAGAGGGACCCGAATTCCTCTTCTCCTCTTCCCCTTAGAATCTGGAGGGCGCTGTTGGCTCCCCGGGAGTCGTGGGAAGTCACACATTTGTTACAGGGAACAGATCAACACTTGTTTTAGAAGTGTACGTAGCGTGATATTAGCGATCTGACCTCAGGAAAAAGACGTGAAAAGGTTCAACCCATGATCACACTCGCATTTCCCCCCCCCCCCTCTCTCTCTCTCTCTGCCTCTCTCTCCCGAATCCCTCTCTCTCATCGTTTTCCGAAGCTCATCCACCCGACCTCTCTCATTCTCACAAGTAATTAAATGGACTATTTAAAGAAACACAATCGTTCTTACAAAAAATAGGTTTATTATTCAAATAACCCAACAAGAAATGAATAAAACAAAGCAAAGATTAAAATGCATAATAAATGAATTATCGAGTCAGATAACTAAACTCTAAACTGCAAAACACTTCTGATTAAAGAAGTCTCATTATGGCTAATAGCCTGGAAATACCCAAAATCACACATACTCCCAAATCAATAACTAAAAGTCATGTCAAAAAAAACAGTCTACCACATAAAGAGATTGACATTGCAAATGATTTGCATGTCCTTTTTCTCAAACTCCCGAGTCCACAGACATCTGTCGAAAGAATTAAACATGATAGAAAACTCCCAAAAATACATGAAATACAAAACACAATAATGGAAAGTGTAAAATGCATAGCCAAGATATGGCAAACGTAACATAACAAAATAATAATATAAAAGAGGTATGAATATTCATATTAAATTTCCCACACCAGTTCAAAAGTTCATAATGATTAGAAAGTCATGGTAAAAATCACAAGTTCAATTTTCTCCCATAAAAACAGAGATTTGAGACTCTACCTTATCTGCCGATTTTCAAAGCCTGGAACCACTCCAAAGCTATGACTGGACAACTGCAGTTCTATCATGGTAATGAACGATCAAGCTCACTTTTAGGGCAGATTTTGGCATAATCTAGATCAAAGTAACGCATGTACTCAAGAATATACATAAAGCTCCGGAGATCACCTGACCCCCAATATTGCTGAGCTTCTCGCGCAGAGAGCTGAGGAATCAAACTATTTGCTGAATACAAAGATTTTGCAACTGACGGCCTCCATCAGTACCATCTCGCACCAACTTTCCACGATAACATCTTAAAGCATTGAAGCTATGTAATGCATATATGTGTCCTTTAAATACATTGATCATCCGGAGGTTTTCTTCTTCATCTTTTTCTTTTATCTCTGGCTATTTATTCATTGCTTGTCATTGTTGTTTGTCATGAGGCGCCTTCTGGAATGTAATTAGTGGGGTTTTGTACTGCTTCCTAAGGGGAGGGAGTGCTGTCTTAAATTGGGCATGTTGGTTACTGATTGTTTTGCTCAAGTGGAAAGTAGCATGCGCAGGTATTTAAAGAACACACACACACTAACGTAGAAACATACACACGTGTGTATATATATATATATATATGTATATTATTTATATATATATATATATATATATATATATATATATATATATATATATACACATACATACATAAATACTATCAGATACTCGCTATCGCTCGCATTTGCTAGTTCTGTACCATACCCATGCCCATATCTGTATCATACCCGTACCAGTACCCATGTATGTATCATACCCATATCCGTACCATACCCATACCCATTTCCATTCCATACCCATAGGGAAAGGGGGGGTGGGAAGGGTAAGGGGGAGGGGAAGGGATAAGGGAGAGGGGAAGTTTTAAGGGGTGGGGGAAGAGGGAGGGGGAGGGAAGAGAGATGGGAAAGGAGGAGGGGGGAGAGGTGGAGGGGGATTATCGTGTTTCCATGAGGGAGTTGAGGTCCAGGGGGAAGGGGGTGTCTTAAGGGACGACCCTGCTTAAACCGGTTTTGGGGGCTGGGGGTGGGAGGAGAGGGACACACACGCAGAAATAAAGTCAAGGAAATTAATATAATAGAGATTTTTTTTCATGGCCACAGTGACCTTTTAACTTTCATATTTATTTAAGATAATAATTCGGTCTAGACCCATTACTATTAAACATATAAGTATCTTATTCACTTGAGAAAATTATTTCCATACAAGATATATAAATCACAAAACACAAGTTTTGCACGAAAAAGATTACTAACAAAAGTCGGAGAGCAGCTTTAACGAAACTTGAGGTAGTAGAACATTCTTGATTCTCATTGAGTCTAAATACTGAAATACCATAGATTTTATATAGATACTTTAGATTTTATTTAAATACTGTAGATTTTACCATATCAAGAGAGAAGAAGTGTTAAAGCGTCCCCTCTTCCGAGCGTGAGAACAGAAACGGTTCCTCTCCAAGATGGAAAAGAAAACGGTGAACTTGGTTGAGACCATTCCGATATTTTATCTGGCAGGAGGGAAGGGAAGGTTTAGTCTAATCTATTTCGAGGGTCAGTAGAATCTTTCACCCTTTCTGTTCAGTTCAACGAATCCTTCAGACAAAGACTTTGGAAAGGCGGTCTTGCGTATATGAAAGACTTTGGGAAACGCAGACTTAGAGGCGCCGAATTTGTAGAGTATAGTCACTCTTATGTCATCTGTTCCAGCTGTTGTATATAGGCCTAGCGTTACATTTATGGCTTGTGTTACGTTTAATAGAACTGCCGTTTCATCTCGACGTTAGGCACTGAGTTGAACACGAAAGTTAACATACAGAGAATAACAGAAGAAACATTTCATTCAGAAGAATTAACAGATTGCATGTCTAGTAATGCCTGTTTTACTTAATCAGGTTGACCTGACAGGCATATAGGATTTAGGCTCAACTTGATAGCTGGTTCACCGCTAGAGCCAACGTGCTTCTCTTAAAATTGGGGCAAGTGGGCTTTGTCTACGGTGATTATTGCACAGAGCTATCGAATAACGCCATTGCATACCGATATTGCAAGATCTGTCAACTCTGACGAGTATTTCATTACACCGTCCATCACCAGCGTTTATGCACGGTTCGTTGTTGTTACCTGCTTATTCGTTCTTTATTGTTATATAATGATTCTGTCATAAGTTTGCACCATTCTGAGGCTGCACGTGAAGCCAGAAGAATGTAGTTCAATTAACTATGTTATGTTGACAGTATAGCGGGAATGTGGAGTACGTGAAATGTGGCGTTGAGATTCCGTGGACTTTCTCGACCACGTTTGAATAAACATTATGTCACTGACGGCACCTTCAATCTATGTGATGAGAATCATACATGTACTCACTCTGTGTTGATGTAAAACAAATGATGAATTTAGACACCACTCTGTTCTCCATTATATTCTAAATTAACATTTATACTTATATTTATATTTATATTAGCATTTAATATGAGTCATCTCCAATATTCAATATCTCTTGTTCTTTTGCAGTTTAAGTCTAGATATCGTTATACCTTGGCATTACAGCGTTAAGAATATAAAGCAACAGTAATAATAATAATAATAATAATAATAATAATAATAATAATAATAATAATAATAATAATAATAATTATTATTATTATTATTATTATTATTATTATTATTATTATTATTATTATTATTATTATTATTATTAAACCAAACTGTCAGTACCGAACCCCACTGACCTTTTCAGCGAAAGAGAAGGGATTATTAATTATCTCATTATCTGCTTAACCTTCCCAGTGAACTAAAAAAGGGGATATTAGGGATTATATAAACGTATAAGTCTTGGCATATATAATGAACAGCATAATGACAATCTTTTAAACAGGCTTAACAAACGTGAAACCATGGGCGTAAAAAATAGGATATACTCTCATTAATGCGTAAGAATTTCATTTTCATTTTTTATTTTTATATTTTAAATAATGCAAGGATACACATAATTTACTCTCATTAATAAGTAAGAAATTTAATTTACATTTTACTTTTAATTTTTGAATAATGAAAAAATGCATTATTTAATCTCATTAATGGGTAAGAAATTTAGTTTTAATTTTAATTTCTTGAATAATGAAACGATGCACGTGATTTACTCTCATTAATAAGTAAGGAATTTAAATTTGATTTTTATTTTTATTTTTTAATAACGAAAAGATATTCATAATTTCCTCTGACTCGCTAAGAAAAATTTGTATGAAGAAGACTCCAGGTAAATTAGGTGTCACAATCTTTACGGTCAGAGCCTTCCAATGTTCCTTGGAGCGTGAACGTGATATATATATTTTTTATATATTAAATTGGTTCGTCAAACTCGCCAAATTTGGAGGTTTGCTAAAAGAGACGATGGACATTTTTGAGGGAGTGGGCGTTTCGTGTTACATCTAAACAGATTAGAAAAATAAAAAAATAGCCTAAATTTTCGTACCCAGGAGAGACAGAGAGAGAGAGAGAGAGAGAGAGAGAGAGAGAGAGAGAGAGAGAGAGAGAGAAGAGAGGCTTAGGTTTATTGAAGAGACTCGAGACTATATATATATATATATATATATATATATATATATATATATATATATATATATATATATATATATATATATATATATATATATATATTAATAAATTTGTCAATGATGAGCTAACTGTTCTTCCTATCCATACATCCTACTATAAGACTGTTTGGCTTAGCCTCACCTGAAATAAATATGTATATATATATATATATATATATATATATATATATATATATATATATAATGTGTGTGTGTGTGTATGTGTATATTATGTATATATATATATATATATATATATATATATATATATATATATATATATATATATATATATATATATATATATATATATATATATATATTTATATATATATATATATATATATATATATATATATATGTGCATATATATATAATATATGTTTATATATATACATATGTATCTATTTACATATACATTATATACATATATATATATATATATATATATATATATATATATATATATATATATATATATATATAACTTGGGACTTAGGATGAGGTTGCAAGCCACATAACTTATGCGTCAGCTAAAAAAAAGTAAAAGGAATCTCAATATTACGTTTAACGTTTTAAATCAAACTTCAGTCTTGATGTGAGCAAAAACAAACTTGACAGTCTCTCTCTCTCTCTCTCTCTCTCTCTCTCTCTCTCTCTCTCTCTCTCTCTCTCTCTCTCTCTCTTCGAGGGGAAACTCATGTAATTCCCTTCTACATCGATAGAGATTATTAAGTGATGGAGCAATAGACATCTCTGTCGTGACTGAGTTTCTCCTCGAAGTTGAATCACTACTCAGAGTTCACAAGAGCCTCCGAGACTTTGCCTCTTAAGTCCTGGAAAGTTTACCTCTATAAGATCCTGAGGAATGTCTCTCTCTCTCTCTCTCTCTCTCTCTCTCTCTCTCTCTATGATCTTGCATATTTCCTTCCCAAACTGCACCTCACGAATCCCACAGCGGCTTCATTTGAGACCAGATCGAGCTATCTATCTGATGCTAACGCATCTCTAATTACACCCGAGAAGCAGTATGAATAATATCAAGTGCAAATGGTTAAAAGGAGGAAGCAGATTCCCTTCTTCAGTGTGGAAATTAATTGCTCCCAAATTATGCCGGTCGCTAGCTAGTGTTAATAGCAACACCTGCATGCATTGGCACTATGTAAAATAATTGCTTACGAAAGAGCCTTTACGTATCTTTGGTTGTACACTAATTTTTACTTACATTTGCATTCAGAATGGAAGCGATAACTTATACTTATATTTAACACTTTATAAGTTAAGCCATGTGCACTAGGAAGAATTTGCTATGAGAAACCTTTAAAAAAAGTCACTATATGCCACTGCATCGTTGCATTTTTGTCCAAACAACAAATACTCATTCTATTCCACGGCACCTGTCACTCAGCTGTGAGCCGTGAATCGTTCAGAATATTTATTGATAAAACAAGTAACGCTGTTTGTTAGCTGCCTATGCTAAACTTGAAAGAAGGATTTCGACAGAATATGCTTAGCTAATTGGTAAAACGCATGATTAGTGTCTGATGGAATAACATAGCATATCATAGACCTCTGAGGTGTCATACGCAATCTAGTCCCCAAGTCACTTGTCAAGCCCTAATCGGCATTTTCTGAGATCTTCAGTTCGTCATTTTGACATTTTGATTCAGTGCTCGGCTTCTGGTTTACCTGCAAATCACCCTTTAACACTTTGGATGACTTATGACCCTCTGAGGCGTCATTCAAAATCCTTTCCCGAGGTCAGTTATCATGGGCGGACACGCCATTCTGAAATCAGTTTTCAGTAAATCATTGAACATTTGTGACCTGAAACTTCTGAATGATGTTGATTGGATAAGCCCAAGCTTCACCCGGGATGTTCTGGGAAGACCTGGTGACAAGCCCATGTCCCACCAAGAAAGAAAAAAAGGTTCAGCTGTGAACCTGGCTCTTTCCTGATGCTCCCCGTAAATGGTCTTTTCTATTTTGGCTAAACCTCCGTTGTATAACGCCGTGGATTGGCGAAACAGGCGTCGTTATACGAACGGTACAAGGAAGGGGAAGAACTTTACGTAGTTTTCAACAGAAAATGGCAGATGAGAATCGAAAAAATAAAGCTATGATAATACGAAGATTCCTGGATTTGCATGTGTGTGAATATATGTACGCGCGTATACATGCATTCGTTTTGTTCCTCATGATACCCTAAACAGCTAATTCTTCATAGATTCTATCATTTAATTTTGCCATTAGCACAGCATCTACGTTAACCTAACGACCGGATATAAAACTTCCTGTGAGGTTTAGTTTAATAAAATATTAAATAATTTAAACAAGGGCACTCTGTGAGTATTCTGTGGGCGTTTCCCCAAACCACTGAAAGATGAATCTCACGCAGCCATATTATGACTTTTTGTCACATCACATCACTAAAAAATTCCCCTTCGGTAACATATATGAAAATACATTATTTCCGAGGTAGAGTGAATTGGATATTAAAGGACGTTTGTAGCGTAATGCTAGTATATGAATCACGGTGATGTGATAAAAAGTCATAATATGGCTGCGTGCGACAAACGCACTATGTGGTCAGCATGGCAGAGGTGGGTTGATATCGACTCTAAGTACAAATACCTGAGTTCGACGGGGATTTGTAGGTGGGAGCCGGTATCAACTTATACCTCACTTGTTGGCCGTGTGGGTAAAGGCGTCACTGTAGTCCTGAGTTCTTGTCTTTCGGTGGTTCGAGCCCACGGGACGACGAACTTATTATCAACTAAAAAATTCCCCTTCGGTAACATATATGAAAATATATTATTTCAGAGGTAGAGCGAATTGGATATTAAAAGACGGTTGTAGCTTAATGCTTGTATATGAATCACGGTGATGTGATAAAAAGTCATAATATGGCTGCGTGCGACAAACGCACTACGTGGTCAGCATGGCAGAGGTGGGTTGATATCGACTCTAAATACAAATACCTGAGTTCGACGGGGATTTGTAGGTGGGAGCCGGTATCAACTTATACCTCACTTGTTGGCCGTGTGGGTAAAGGCGTCACTGTAGTCCTGAGTTCTTGTCTTTCGTTGGTTCAAGCCCACGGGACGAGGAACGTATTATCAACTAAAAAATTCCCCTTCGGTAACATATATGAAAATATATTATTTCCGAGGTAGAGCGAATCGGATATTAAAGGACGTTTGTAGTTTAATGCTTATATATATTATATAATATATATATATATATATATATATATATATATATATATATATATATATATATATAATTAGTCTTTTATAGACACTGAAAATAACTTAATACATTAACTACACGGGAGAAAGCCAGTTTTTAGAAGACATCATAATATATTTCTTCAGGTTTGGTCATTGTCCGCATTTCTTATATATCTCAGGAAAATGTCTACAAATATTCCGACGGACGCAGAAAGGAGTAAAAAGAAAAGTGCATAAATGTGATGCAGGCTTTCAGACGAGGTCGCATCAATTTTTCTGACAATTTTTTTTTTTTACTGAGCAGGTTTTTTAGCGCTTCGTCCACCTCCAATTTTATTTAATTTATATTTATTTTAGCATATTCCTAATTTTTATTTTCTACTTAAAAATTATAAATACTTTTGGTGCGCGTCGTTTGAGTACGCGTGAATTTCGCTCAAAATCTATGATTATATTTCAGTTCTCTTCTTTGAATTTCTCAACAACATTAATGTCATTTCCTCTTATCAAGTTCTGAAGTCAGCTTCTGAGTTTTTTCCTTTATACATATATATATATATATATATATATATATATATATATATATATATATATATATATATATATATATATATATATATATATATATATATATATATATATATATACATATATATATATATATATATATATATATATATATATATATATATATATATATATATATATATATATATATATATACACACATTCAGAAAGCTACAAACGTCCTTTAATATCCAATTCACTCTACCTCGGAAATAATATATTTTCATATATGTTAACGAAGGGGAATTTTTAAGTTGATAATAAGTCCGCCGTCCCGTGGGATCGAACCAGCGACGGACGAGGAATCAGGACTACAGTGACGCACTAACGAAATCGGCCACAAGTTAGTGCGTCACTGTAGTCCTGATTCCTCGTCCGTCGCTGGTTCGATCCCACGGGACGGCGGACTTATTATCAACTTAAAAATTCCCCTTCGTTAACATATATGAAAATATATTATTTCCGAGGTAGAGTGAATTGGATATTAAAGGACGTTTGTAGCTTTCTGATTGTATATGAATCACGGTGATGTGATAAATAGTCATATATACACATATACATTTTGGCATTTTTGTAATCCTAGCTCTCAGTGGCAGCAACCTTGCTTGAAATACAGCTACGATGGTGATATTGCAGTATTACAGTCCCGCGTAATGAATTACACGTACCCCAAATTGATTACGTTCTACTTACATGACTATGACGACACCCGCTCCACCATGAAGAGTCCCAAGTCATTTTTTGAAGGTATTATCAACAACCTGGAACTCGCTTCCAGACATATTAATATAGAAAGCGCTTTCAGTTTCCCATTTCCTTCGCCCCAGAATGCTGACGAGGCATTGTTATTACGTTCCATTCTGGGATTCGTGAGTTCCAAAGAGACTTCACGGCAACGTGAATTTCGTCCGAGAATGAAACTGTATTTTGTAATTATGCTGAATGACCTCATAGGTCCCAGCGCTTGCTTGGTCTTTGGCCTAAATTCTATATCCCAGTTCTGATTCCAAATAAAAAAGGAAAAAACACGAAGGGAGAAATTCGCCTCATAAGAAGACTTCTTTAGACATTATCATTTGTGTGACCATTTACCTTTTTATACGTTGAAAGAATAAAGCTAATCTCGTGAAACGACCTCCTTTTATCACATCGTTGGTGCGGGAGAGAGAGAGAGAGAAAAAAAAATTTGAAAGATGACCGCCATTGTGGCTGAGACCCAGAGAACCTTCTCCTCAGCGTCTGACGTGACACATTGAAGAACAAACACACACACACACGCAAGTACACACAAAAACGTACACACGGTCACAAACACGTATACGCAAACACACAAACACGCACACATGCACACAAACATACATACAAATACGCACACAAACAAACACGCACATAGACACTCACAAACACGCACACAACACTCACACAAACACGCACACAAACATATACAACCGCACACAAACACACACATACAACTGGGAAGGCCTACTGGCTATGAAATCGTCCTTTGTCTCCCGTTTTCTGTTCTCTGTTATTCTCGTTTTCTTCTCGATTCTTCCTCCTTTTAGATGTGACGCCGAGATAAACATTTTTGGACTGGACCAAACTTTCACTTCATTTCAGCTTTATTGATTTTCTCCTCTGACGAAGAAAGCAGGAGAAAGTATTCTCTTTCTTTTTGGCTTTTTTTTTATGTGTAGATAAAGTCTTCATCATCACAAACGTCCATTTGTCCTTATTCTTAACTTTTCTCTTTTCTTAAAAGGAAGTTTAGAAACGGTATCTTTTTTTTCAATTATCATTTTTCCACTAAGGATTTTGACTTGTGTTCTTTAAACTCTGTGCTAGGCAAACATCGTTTGCAGATGGAAACAGTGTTTACCCTTTTGAGTTCAGTAAAAACATCAAAAACAGCAAAGGCATCTTTTAGCTGTTGAAATGATCTATGACAGGAGAATATTTCAAATTTATTCTTCAGTCATTCACAGAAAGGAACAAGGAAGACCTCTTTCTATAAATCCCATTTATTATTATTATTATTATTATTATTATTATTATTATTATTATTATTATTATTATTATTATTGTTTAGAAGATGAACCCTGTTCATATGGAACACCCCCACCAAAGGGGCCACTGATCTGAAATTCAAGAAGCTTCCAAAGAATGTTATGGTGTCCGTTAGAGAGAGTTAACAGAGGGTAAAGTGAAAACAGAAAGAAGATATATCACTTATCAAAAAAAAGGATAAAACTAAAATAACAAATGAATAAATAAACAGAAAAATGCAAGTTCAGACATACGACCAACCCCCCAACCTAGAAAGCCTCCGCAGTTGCAGCAAGTAAGATGTCTTGAGCATTTCCTGAGGCCTTATTATTTCATGGGTGGTCAGACTGTTAACTTAAGCCGCTCACTTCCGCTTCTCTCGCTACCTTTAGCAAACCGAGCCCACAAAGCGTGACAGGGCCTGGACGGTCCTTCTGTAGCTCTTTCGAGGCGTGGGTTGTGATAACAGGGCTTCAGGGTTGTAATTCCGTCCGAGGGAATGCTGTTATGAGAGACAGACAACGTTTCGTGTAAGGGAGAAGACGGACGGAACGTTGGACACGTTTCTGATTGACGAGAGAGAGAGAGAGAGAGAGAGAGAGAGAGAGAGAGAGAGAGAGAGAGAGAGAGAGAGAGATGGGTGGATGGATGGATGGATGGATGAGGTTCTGTTCACGAACGTTCTGGCTGTAAACGTTTGTTGTTATTGCTTAGGACGGGATTTGGTTCCCGTGAATCTGCTGGAGAGGAATAACGGAAATGAGAAGTTATGAAAACAAATAAATAATAATAATAATAATAATAATAATAATAATAATAATAATAATATAAACAAAGAACCTTTATCTATCGTGAAGTCTTGTAAAGTGAAAATACTGTACAACAGAAAAGATTTTGATCTCATAGTCTAAAAAGCAAAGGATTATTCCAGGTGAATATATATATATATATATATATATATATATATATATATATATATATATATATATATATATATATATATATATATATATATATTTATATATATATGTATGTATATATATACATATATATATACAGTACATATATATATTTATATATTTATACATTAATCAAGGTGACAAATTTCAAAAGGAGACGTTTCAAATGAAACATAAATAACCATTGAGAGAGACTGTCACTTCAGAGGAAATGAGCAGGTCAGCTGAACAGTACCTGATCTCAGAAACGGAGGTATGAATATATACATGACCTCTTATGACCCATTTTCCCCAAATGTCCCTTTGGAATGGAACTCCTCAGTAATGCAGCCAATGGTGTTCCTGTTTCCTCGTTCCCTCTTGCTTGGAATTGAATGGTAATAGGAATGGATATTTCCTCTGAGGAAGGCAAAGGGTGGGGAGGGAAGGGTCATTCCCGTTAGATGAATTTTGATGGTGTGAGGGCGCATGCGCGGAATGGGAAGCCCGAATGGTGTTGTTTCTGGAGGCTTTTAAAGAAACATTCGCTGTATTTTTGAGTAATTGATTCTCAGTTGTGGCTTTGTCTTTGCTGTAGCATTTGTTCGGGTTAATTTTGTCTGCGTATTTTTATAAAATCTGTTTTTCTAATGTAAATAAATATTTCCAAAAGTCGAAATTGATTCTCACTTGTAGCTGTGTCTTTGTTTAGACATTTTTTCAGTTTAAGTTTAGTCACAACTTTTTTTTTATATCATCTTTCCGATAAAAAACTTACTAGTTCATTGCTTTCTAGAAAAAATATGAATAGATAATTCTAAAAGATCTTCCCCATTCCAAGCACGCTCTTTGCCTGTTAAAATCATCTCATAGGCAAGCAAATGATTTCAAAAGGCAATTTGCCAGTATTCAGTTCACTGCAACTTATTAGTAAACTTTTTTTTTTTTTATTCTTCTAATCGTTAAGAGTCGAAGTAATTTCCATCTTAATAACCTCTGGGCGAAGGGGGAGAGGGTCCTTCCATTCAAAGTACAGAGAATAAATTATCAAATGTTTCTGTAGGGTCAAGAATTTAATTGGAATCATCTTTCTTTTTATATGGATTCCAGTAAATGGAATGCACAATTCTTTTCTCAGTCTGTTCACTTAAATAGATTGTAAATAAGAAATCGTTTAAAAATTCTAATTTCACGTTATCTGTATTTTTCTTGATATTTGGACACTGTTACTTAGATAATAGTCAGTGACTGTAGGCTCTTTACATTACAAACAAATTATTTTAGGAGACTATCGCATATGTATATGTATATGTATATGTATATATATATATATATATATATATATATATATATATATATATATATATATATATATATATTTACATATACATATACATATACATATACATATATATATATATATATATATATATATATATATATATATATATATATATATATATATATATATATATATATTGATTGGAATTCTGTCCCTTATACAGGCATAACCATTTATTTTCACAAATAAGCCACAAATATCTTTCAGCATCCAGTTCACTGTACCCTGGGAATATCTGGGAATATTCAAGCAAAGTTGGTCCGCTGGATTTTGGGGTTAATTACTGGCCCGCTATTAGTATTTTTCTCCCAGTTATAAGAGAGAGAGAGAGAGAGAGAGAGAGAGAGAGAGAGAGAGAGAGAAATCCTGTTTAATATTAAGGCATGGGGACACTCATTTGACAAGTAATGTACTTAATTAATCTTATTAGTTTGGATAATATCCTTTATCACATTATCAAGGTATTAATTTTTGAAATCATATTACAAAGATTATCGTTTTATATTGCCACAGAGCATTTACTACAAATACAGGTTTTTTTTATAATTTCAGATAAATTACTAGAAAAACAGGCAATTAAGAAAATAAATATTTAATTAACAGCATTCCAGTCTTACTTAATGATCAGAGAACGAGAGAGCTGAGGACATTCCCAAAGAGCACCTCAGGACCGACTCCTCGGACGAAGTGATTCCGCTCTCACGAAATGACTCGAATTAAGCGGCTATTACACGGGCGAATTTTCACGCAGCACGGCTCCGTTCGCTCAGCATTTGCTGAACAAAACTATTACACGGTCGCGAGCACACGCAGCCGTTTCAGCAAGCAAACTGTGCGTTGCCATGACAACGGTAGCACCATGTGATCAGCTGTTCAGTCCCCATATAGAGAAGCAGCTGCTGGAAAATCAAAACAAACCCTAGAAAGTCATAGCGTTGGCATCAAGACGCATTATAATCATGGAAATGTCTCATCTCTAGACCAGTGACCAGAATATGGCCATGGCAATGGCTTTGGTAGTAATCGCGGTGGCTGACGAAGAACGCTAGCAGCCCTTGTGTTGCACAATTATTTATTTAAAGAATCTAGACACAATGAAATAGCACCAGAGTTAATCGACAGAGACGATGTAAATAATGGTAGAGTAATTGCAGGGCAATGGCGTAATGACACTGGTGTTGGCTGGGAAAACTTAAATGCTTTAGGCCGAAGGCCTACGCAGGAGGCTATAAATGTACGCAACACGTTTTGTGAATAAAGGCAAGGTAGCATTTCAGGATGCTATGGCCTTCAGACACTAGCTCTTCTTTTTTTGTGGTGATGATAATAATTAAGAGCTACAAACATATTTGTATAGGAAATAAAAGTGCAATAAAAGTGTTCTGCATAAATTTTATAGGATAAATAAAGTTTCTGTGCCAATGTTTTTTTTATTTAACATCATAATGCAATGTGTAAAAAATAAAATTATGGCCCTGGTACAGATTCTTTTCTTTTTTGTGTCATATCTATACCCCATGAAAGAAATCATACAGGAAAAAAAATACCACCTTACAACAGTTTATGGCCAATGATTAACTGCCTTCCTCCTCTTTCAACTTGTTCAGGAATGCAGCAAGTTTAAGCATAAGTTTTGGATGTTTATGGCGAGGAAATTCAGAGATTACTTCTTTTACAAAAACCCCTGCTGCGTATGGGATGTCTTCTTTCCTTTGTGCTTGTGCAGTGGATTTTAAAAAAAGATAATGCTACCTCGGTTGCACTGGGTGCATGTTCTGGTGTCATATTCCTTTTACGTTTTGGAGTAGGAGTTCGACCACACGTTTCATTATTCCGTGGTGATGATGATGATGATCGACTTGTTCCTGGCACAGAGTGTGAAGATGATGGGGTAGGCAGATCAATGTCATCTACACTACTGTCATAATTGAATGTCTGCAATGACTGATGGATGACTTCATCATCAGACTGATAGGAGTCAACTTGTACCAAAAGAGATTGGGATAACTGGGAATCCTGCTGATTGATAGGAGTCAACTTGTACCAAAAGAGATTGGGATAACTGGGAATCCTGCTGATTGAAGGTCTGAGACTCCTGCTGGTGGGAGGACTGGGACTCCTGCTGAAAAAAAAGGTAAATCATAAAAAAAGGAATATACAAATTAAGGCAACTTCTATAATAAATCTGAAATGCAAAAATAAACATACAATGCTTGAAACAGTCATACATTCTTAATACTTACAGACACAGTAGTCTCAAGGTTTGATGTACTCTTCCCTGGGGTGACAACATCAGTCAGGAACAACATCAAATCAAAGAGCCTCCATTTTGGAACATAGTCTCCTCCTGAGCCACTTTTTACTCGTTTGATTTTAGCCAGCTCCCTCCGAAATGATGTTTTTTAGCTACTAAACTTCATCATTACAGCATCTGCAAGAGAAAAATTCAAGTTTGATTAACTTACAATAATCATAGAAATAATGAAATGAAAGGGGTATTTTGATTAACTTATAATAATAATCATAGAAATAATGAAATGATAGGGGTATTTTGATTAACTTATAATAATCATAGAAATAATGAAATGAAAGGGGTATTTTATAAGTTGGCACAACAGGGGATCCAGGGGGTGAAGCCTCCTGGCCAGGCTAAGTATGTTAGGTGAGAATTTCAACTTTTAAGGCTGGTATCCAAAAACAAAAAACAAATTCTAAAATACTCAATACGGGGGATCCAAAGGGCCTTTGGCCAGCGTATGTTCATACTTGTTCAATGAAACGACACTTAAGACAATTTCCCTCTATGTACATGCAACATTTGAGATGTGAATAGTCAATATTCAGAATTTCTCATAGTAACCATGCAATAATTCAGTGACAGGTCAGGAGGTTAGGTAGGTGTTTTAGGACATTATAGGGCACTAGCCTAACCCAAAACACCTACCTAACCTGTCCCTAACTTGGTTAATTCCTAGCTGGGGGGGCTACGCCCCCAAAGCCCCCCTTTTAAGAGTTCCACCTTCACATACTTACATTTTAGGACAATATAAACAACTTTTCTACTATAACTTTTCCTAAATTAAACACCAAAAAAATGATAATGGTGCTGTTTGATACTCAAATTATGCTATCCTACGCAGAGTGCCGTTATGTCCTCTGAATTCTAGCTTATATCTGTTACAGTATATTAAGCAATATGAGTAGGCTTGCCACTAGTTGAGTGTTAATAAAATATTTATCACGAAATAACCCATATTACATATTGTCACATGCTAATGGTATCATATCACATGACTGACAAAGGTTAGGTTGGTGTTTATGGTTAAGCTAGCCTCTAATGGCAGTTCTCTAACATTGGCTGGCCACAGAACTATGAAAGGAATAGCCTAGCTAGGTCATAGTATTGCATAGCCTAGCAAGGCCATTGCTTTGCCTAGCCCAGCTAGGCCATGGCTTTGCATCGCCTAGCTAGCCCATGATTTTGCTGATTACCTTACTTCACACAACCAAATATGGCCTAAAGTGTTCTACTACTACTATAAAACTAAATAGTGACTACATAAAAACAATATACATACCTGCATCATTAATTCCTTCTACATGTGGAAACGCTTCTTGAAGTTCCCTCACTATCTCGCCATACAAGTACTTTTTAAGAGTTTTCTTGTTGTAGGACGGGTCCCTTGGATTCCACAGGATTGGTCGCGATCTCACTTTTGCAATAAGGCTCTCCTCAATCTCAAATGTCCATTGCACAGGCATGATGATGTTCTTGACGATGCTCTGTAGCTCGTACACGTGAACGTCGACCGCCGAACGAATGTAAACAAATGCTGGCGATTTCACCCAGCAGTGATGGGTATACGCGAATCGGGTTTTGCTGGACGTACTGAGCGTTTGTTCAGCAAATGCTGAGCGAACGGACCCGTGCTGCGTGAAAATTCGCCCGTGTAATAGCCGCTTTACGAGACGAGAGTTCCCCAGAAACGAGCGAAAGGCGCCTCTCTCTCTCTCTCTCTCTCTCTCTCTCTCTCTCTCTCTCTCTCTCTCTCTCTCTCTCT
>JANJGK010000027.1:8798163-8818163 GCA_039081455.1 Macrobrachium rosenbergii | reverse complement strand
AGAGGACCGGAAATAGTTTCTCCTTTCTATTTACACCAACGTTTGGGGAATCCTCTCCCTTCTTCGGGGCTGAAAGTAGAATTTATTTTTACAGTATTAAAAGCATGCTAAAATAAGCTAATATAATTATAATAAGATCTAGTTTTGTATTATAGCAGTCGCTAAGCTAAAAGTTAAATAAGAACTACAGAGTGGTTTTAAGCTAAAAGTAAATTGAAAATATGCATAATTCAGTGAAATAACAGATAAAAGATGCAAAAAAAAAAAAAAAATCTGGTATTTCAAACGTGTGGCCACCCCAGACTCTTCCTCTTCTTCTTCCCTAGACTGTGATAAAAGGAAAATTAATAGTGCCTTCGTCCTTTGTAGCTGCAGTTTCCCAAAGAGTCTCCCAAATGAAGTTAATGCGTAATATTCAGATTGCCTCCTCTCTCTCTCTCTCTCTCTCTCTCTCTCTCTCTCTCTCTCTCTCTCTCTCTCTCTCTGTACCTCGAAGCTGAAAATTGATGAGGAATTCCAAAGGCCATCAAGGATTTCTCTCCTCCAGGATGATTTTTTCTCCTGGTGGGAAATTTGTACGCTCGGGGAATGGAGCCTTTATTTTAATAGCTATTCCGCCGGTAAGTGAAAATCACTCGCTGTCTAAAATTGTATCTGGAGGTTACGTTAAGATTGAAAATGAGGCCAAAACTAACCTGGAGTTGAGGTCATTGTTATTCTGTTGATTTTGGAGGGTCCTTCATTTGCATACGAAGGAGAAGTGGGTCGTATTCTTTGTTGTATTCTGAATACACTCTCAGAATTTTAGGTTTTCGTTTCTCCACTTTTTATTTTTATAGATTTAGGTAAAAGTTTGATGAAGTATTAAATGAGCTCAAGGAGTATATGTTATGTTTATTTCTGACTTCTTTGATAATAATAATAATAATAATAATAATAATAATAATAATAATAATAATAATAATAATAATAATAATAATAATAATAATAATGAATTAATGTTATTATTGCTAAGAAATTCACAATCTCGTGAAAAACAATGTGTGTAATAAAAAATCCACAATTATATTTTACATAGTAATATAGTTTACTATATAATTGTGGATTTTTAGTACACATTATTATTATTATTATTATTATTATTATTATTATTATTATTATTATTATTATTATTATTATTATTATTATTATTACTGTTGTTGTTGTTTGTTTTTGCTACTAGAGGCAAAACTGGTACCTAGACCAGTGATAGTGCCTTTTCTAAAACTGCCAGTATGGAAAGCCTACCTCATCCCTTGTAATTCAGAGGTCCAGGAAAGCAAGCGAGTTGTGGGACTCTTTTTCTAGAGTGAATTTGGTGTTAGGATGTTGGGAATTTACGTATCCTAAAAAATTATCAGCATGATAGTCGTGTCCGAGGAGAACGAAGGTATGGTCAGTGTAGCGTTTATAAAATAAAGGGTGGAAACTAAGAAAGTGGGCAGTTATCTAATATTTACCCCTCCAGGGAGTTCATAAGTTCAGAAAGATATTGGCGAAGGTCGGGCCTAGGGAACTACCCAACGCCATCCCCGCCACTGGTCTGTAAAGAGTACCATTAAAAACGAAGGCTGTGTCCAGCACGGCCAGCTTTAAAAGTTGCTTAAAATAGGTTTTACTAAAATTATTAAAAAGGGAATCGTCGAAGGGAAATAATGTGTTAAGGATAATGTCTATGGTCTCTCCTACAGGAACGTTTGTGAACAGGGATTTAACATCGAAACTTACGTTGACCAAATTAGAATCCTGCTTAATAATTTCGTCTTTAAAAGTAGCTGAGTTTTTTTAGTGTATATATAGGAGTTATTTGTCAGTGGTTCAAGTAACGGGACAAGAAATTTAGCGAGTCCGTAGTTGGGGGTATTCATAGAAGAAAGAATGGGTTTAAGGCTACCTAAAGTACATATAGAAGAGATCCCTTTAAGACCCATTGCAATATTCCCAAATCGGTTGGACTTGTAACCAGGGAATAGTCTCTGTCCGGAAGTGCACTCACCTAATTCGTTTACTGCCCCCGGCCACTCTGGGTAAGAATAGAATGGAATCGAGAATTTAGGCCAAAGACCAAGCGCTGGGACCTATAATGTCATTCAGCGTTACAGTAGAAGAAAAATTGAGAGTTAAGAAGATTTTAAAGGTGTAACAAGAGAAGTCAGCAGCAGCAGAGAGCAGGAACGAATTTGCTCCTCGCTTAAACATTCGGAGATCAGAAAATTCCACAACTGAGCAAGGCAGACTATTTATCTACATTTTAGTTGTAGCCAAGACAAAACTCTTGGAATAAAACTCCCACTTTAACATGACAAAGAACTCAGTCCTTACCGACGAACTGATCCACAAAAACACGAGTGAGACAACTTGTCGATTCTGCAGAACTGGTGGAAATATCACAAACTATAATTTGTCTCTACGAATGCAGTTACTCATTCTGTATCATTTTTGGAGTTACCAAACTGAATTCACGTTTCGTTAACCTAAACTCACTCGTTCGCGATTTAATTAATAAAATGCAAACCGTATTAACTCCATTTTCTATCTGAATCTGAATGCTGATGAGAAGTTATGTGGTACGGTACATTATGAATAATGGTCCTTTTTTTATTTGGGGAATTTCATGGGAAACATTTGCATGGTTGGAATGTATAATACCATATCCTGTATCATTACTGGTGAAATCTAGGCTAACGCGCTGTGGCAGAGAGAGAGAGAGAGAGAGAGAGAGAGAGAGAGAGAGAGAGAGAGAGAGGAGGAGGAGGAGGAGGAGGAGGAGGAGGAGGAGGAGAGGAAGAAGAAGAAGAAGAAAAGGGAGAGAGATACAAGAAGAAGAAGAAAAGAGAGAGAAATAGAAGAAGAAGAAGAAACAGAGAGAGAGAGAGAGAGAGAGAGAGATAGGAAATACAGAGTAATATACAGTAAGAAACAAAGACAAAAGGGCAATATACCTTTACGTGTGAGGATTAGAGAAGTGTCTTTAGTTCCTGTATACCCAGAAGAGAGAGGTGCAAAGAACTTTTTATCCCTCGTTCTCTCTTGTTTATTGTCTGTCCCTTTTCCTTCCTGTGTAGCGATGATGTGAAAAGAAAAAAAAAAAGGCTTCTACATAAAGACAACCTGGATGCCTCCTTTGGGGGAAAAGTTCATTTCGCTCGTTTTGTTTTTTCTATGAAAGAAACTACAAGGAAATGGTCAGAAAACGTCAGGTATGAAATCTTCCTTCTGAGGGGCAGAATGTTACGAGAAACAGAAACATAGGAAATAAATACTGAAAAAGATTTCTAATTACAAAATACCTATTCGAGAAACAAAATTATCTCTGCTTAACAAAACATCTTGATTATTATTATTATTATTATTATTATTATTATTATTATTATTATTATTATTATTATTATTATTATTATATTATTATTATTATTATTATTATTATTATTATTATTATTATTATTATTATTATTATTATTATTATTATTCAGAAGATGAAACCCATTCATATGGAACAAGCCCACCAAGGGGGCCATTGACTTGAAATTCAAGCTTCCAAAGGCAAAGAGAAATACAGAAAGAAGAGATATAAATTATTAAAAAGAAAAATAAATTTATAAATTAATAAACATATAAATAGAAATAAATTAATAAATTAATAAACATAAAACTAGATAAAAATGGATTGACACAATGTTTTAAAATGCAACGAGAATTCGTCATTACTCGGACATTGAGACACAACTCTTGAATCCCAACTCGATGTCCATCTCGAGTCCCAAAATCCATCGACCCACCAAAGGCACTTCGTCAATGGACCAATCAGAGGCTGCCACCTGTGCCCATAGTGTCCCACCTGAATGCCCAATGGAGTTTCCCCCATTTGCATTCGGCGTCATTTGAATGACCTTGCCCGAGCAATGCCCAGGTCACTGTGATGGTTCTGTCCTTTTGAGCTTGAAAGATTAATTCTCTCTCTCTCTCTCTCTCTCTCTCTCTCTCTCTCTCTCTCTCTCTCTCTCTCTCTCTCATATGTTTTATGGCTTCTACTGAAGAAAGCGATTGGTCCATGATATGTCTTTCATGTATAGCGTATTTGAGGTATTCCTTTTATTTGTTTTATGATTCACGTTGCTGCCTGAGGTATTGTTATACTTCGGGACCGAACGTGGTATGCATCCAAAGCTACCAGATTCCCATTGTTCCCATTCCCAAAAACTATAAATATTCCGGCGTGAATCCTGAATACCTGAATTCTTTGCGATAGCCCTGGGAGTTTGTTTGTAACAAACAATGGTTTTGGTAGAAGGAGGAATTTTGAGAAAGAATGGCTGATGTCATTCACAAGAATAGATATCCAGCTTGGTAATACTACTAAGATTATCAAGTTTGCCGAAGACGTTGCAAAAGAATCATTCCACCGAGTTTGAATCAGAATTTCACAAATGCTGGAGAAAGTAAACTTTCACGCCATTACCTCACAAAAGAAGATATTCCAACCACATCAAAGAGGCAGCACAGCCGACAAAAAGTTAATTTCCATAACAGGCAGCGCTTAACCCTTGGCCCAGATCCTCCTGGGAGAGAGATTAAGGTCCGTCACAAAGTTTTGGGGGAAAGTAAGTTCAACTTCTAATCAAGGTTCAGCATCAATCTTCTATTATAGTCTAGTTAAGTAGAAACTTAGAAATTACGCAGAATATCAGATGAGCAGAATAGTCATAACAAAAAGTTCAAGCTAGAGAAATTAAACATAAAATTTAATGATGATAATCACCTGAAAGAAGGTCGGTTCTCGTTGGTTTAATCAAGTCTAAAATGGGGACTTGCTTAGTCCCTAGACTACCAAGTCTTAATCTGACAAGTCTCTGAGGCTGAAGAGAAATGAATCACTGTGGATGTTTAAATAACAGACTCTGGTCGGTGGAATGTCAGTCAACACAACATCAGATCAGACATGCAGATTCATCTTTCAAAGTCACCTTCCCTCAACCTACGCCAAAATACAACTATGGAAGTGGAGATATACAAATCAATCTCATACAGATTAACAACAAGAACCGGGTGTAAATTAGCTTTGAAATCTCCTGAACCAGTATGAAAAGATGTCACAACTGACGTCTTCGTATCTCATCCAAATTAAGTTCTTTTAAAAGCCAAATGGCCGCTTTGATGATAGTTTCTAATGAAAACCTCTTTTTGAGACGAAATACCTTATAAATTTATTCTTCTTGATTAAATTAAACCAGTTCGCAAATATGCTTTCAAATCTCTACTTTTAAAATTGATTCATACCTGACCAAACAGGCTTATTATTGCTAGGATTAATTGTCCCTGTGTAATGACCATATTTTGACTTTTCAAGAGCAGTTATTCAAATATGCTTCAGTATTCCATTACTATTGTTAAATGTGTGTTTTGACATATCAGGCTCTATAGTCAAGGATTTACATATTGTTGCAAAATGTTTATTTATCAATGTTCAGTTTCATCAGTAAAATTGAGCACAATCTACATAATGCTGAAATAGTCATTAACTCTTAGGCGTTCATTTCTGTTTGTGTGCGTGTGTGTGTTTTGGTAATCTTGCTTGTAGTTATTTCCACATGCATATGAGTCACGATACATTAGAGGAAAATATCCCTAAGAAGAAAGCATTATTTTGTAGGTAAAATAACAGGAAGGATTCAGAATCCATTAGGACCAAAGGTAATGCCGGACATAATACACCAGGCGGGAGAAAAAGCACTCAAATTTATTCATACGTTCTGAGAAGCCTCAAAGTTTCTTCATAAAGAGAAACTATTCTTCAGGAACAAGAGTTTGTGCGTGAGAGAGAGAGAGAGAGAGAGAGAGAGAGAGAGAGAGAGAGAGAGAGAGAGAGAGAGAGAGCGTTGGACTATGAAGGTATAAATTGTGAAAAAAAAGTGAAATACGATGGTAGTTTTCAATACAACTCTCTTAATATTACTTTTATATATGATTTTTGCCCCCAATGATAAACGACTTTTGTCTCAAAATACTATTACGATTATTTATGGCAATAAACAGGAAAACTCTGGAAAGGCATTATATCATGAACACTGCAAAGGTTTCAAGCAACAAAATATCTAAAGTCTGATTCTTAGTCAGTCGTGAGCTAAGGTTTCATTCCTGTATCAAAAGTCCATCACTCATTAGATGGAGGTATTGGACGTCCCAAACAAGAACTCTCATCAAGGAGACCAATCGGAACTTAGAAAGTGGATTTGCATTTCTTCCTTATTAGAAAAATACCTCATAAATACACAAGTGATGTTTATGTTTACTTGTGGTTAGGTAATGTTTTCATTCTGATTCTCCTCTGTGATAGTTCTTTTCTGATCTTTAGTATAGGATGGAGTAAAGGAGTAGTTTTTCTTTTGCATTGTTAGACATATTATTATTATTAATGGGAGTGCATAAATGTGATCATGTCTTACAATTTGGTTGAATGCCGCATGAATTAAGCAGGGTACAAGAGGCTTGCTCCCCTGGAAAGAGCAATAAACAGTGTGGGGTATAACTGACCTCATCCTGAAACTGAAATAAACATTCAAGCTGCGCTTCGTCTTAATATTTCATTTTAGTTTTATAGTCCTTTAAAATGATGTACCTACGCTCGTTGATGTCTGTGGATTATTGTCTGTCATTAAAATATTTGTTATGGATCATGCAGTTTCGCTACAGGGCTCTGCTTTGGCTTACTTTTATGGCATGGCCGTAAATTTTGTGTTTTTAAATATACTGTATATCCTACTGGGATTGTCTACATTTCTGCCTCTGTATTGTTGGATGTCTCTCTTAGCCCAAGTCTTTTTGTTTGACAATATTTTTTTTATATTTTCCTTCACGACGCCCACAGTATTGCAGTTTAGTTATTATTTTTGTTCTTAAATTATTATTATCATTATTATTATTATTATTATTATTATTATTATTATTATTATTATTATTATTATTATTATTATTATTATTATTATTATTATTATTATTGCTAATAGATTCACAGTTTCGTGAAAAACAATCTGAGTAATAAAAATCCACAATTATATAGTAAATATATTACTATGTAAAAAGAACCAAAGACTTTCGAACACCTGAACGGCGTTCCTCATCAGTGTTAACGTTTATTATTATTATTATTATTATTATTATTATTATTATTATTATTATTATTATTATTATACACATCTAAATTGGAAATTCTCTAGACTGAAAGAGACTCATAGCAAACATATGTTAACTTGACAGATATTGATATATAACTTTGTGGACATTTTTGTGCACATTCCCCCTACCAAGGTCTATCATTTAAATATCCACAGTGATTCCTTCCTCTTCAGTCTCAGGGACGTGTTAGGTGAAGGCTTGATAATCTAGGAACTTTGCAAGTTACAATATTAGATTCAAGTTGCACCGAGGTGTACCTGGCTTCTTTCAGGTAAATAAAATTATCAGATTTTATGGCTAATTTCACCAACTTGAACTTTCTCGTTATGAATGTTCTGTTTATCTCAAATCTTATGTATTTCAACAGTCTCTACTCTACCATATATACATGAACTAAGTGTGAATTCATAATGTCGTATTGGCACCTAGGTACATCACAAAATGACGCATACACAACAAAATATTATGAAGGAGAAAGTCCGCAAAGAGCAAATCCTCCGTCACAGCCGAGGCAGAGAGAGAGAGAGAGAGAGAGAGAGAGAGCTCTAATGAGGTTCAGCAGAATATCTGATTCTCTCGGGTGGGAGACGGATGCTCAGCTTTGCATAAAAGTTCAAAATTCTTTCCCCCAAAACTTTGTGATGGACCTTCATCCCTCTCCCAGGAGGATTTGGGTCAGGGGTTAAGCGCTACCTGTTTGAGAAATTAACTGTTTATTGGCTGTGCGGCCTCTCTGGTGTGGTTGGAATATCTTCTTATATGAGATAATGGCTGAAAGTTCATTTTCTGTAACTTTTAGCAATTCTGATTCAAACACGGTCGAACGGTTCTTTTGCAAAGTCCTCTGCAAATTAGATATTCGTGGTAGTCTTTCCTCGATGCATATCTATTCATGTGAATGATGTCAGCCATTCTTTCTCAAAATTCCTTCTCGTTATGAAACCATTGTTTGTTGCAAGTTTCATTTCATCGGCTTGTGATGTGTGAGGGATACTCAAACTCTCAGAGCTATCATAAAGGATTCTGGAAACGTATTCTATCGTTTAGGAGATTCACTGGAACAATGATTGTTTTTGGGAATGGGAACAATAAAGATTTGGTAGTTCTGCATGCATGCCACGTCCGGTCCTGAAGTGTATCACTACCTCGCTCGGAAGACGTATATTGGACCATTTACTTTCTTTAGTATAAAACCGTAATGCATATGACACTTTGTAAGAGATTTACTAAATTCTCTCTCTCTCTCTCTCTCTCTCTCTCTCTCTCTCTCTCTCTCTCTCTCTCTCTCTCATTTAAACTTATTTCACTAGCGCCAGACATCTGTTGTAGACAATTTCATACTTATAGTCCACAAGAACTTGCTGAAGATTGAATCATTTAATGCTAAGTATATCCATTTTGAGTAGTGAACACATTATGTTGAACTTGTTAATATCTCTGAAAGGGCAACAAAATAAAACTGACTTCAATAAGGTAAGAAAATAAGTCTTTTAAGCTGTATTTCCAGTGAACGTGACGAGCTCTTCAGAGAGAGGTTTATTCAAATTGCAAAAAATCAGTGCAGTGTTGCCAACGTAAAATTAATCCCATAGAATCCCCTAACAGTTGCATCATTCTTTCTCTACAAAAGATCGGTTAATTAGAATAAAGAAATGTGGTTTAGTATTATACTAACATGGCTTCGAAATAATAATAATAATAATAATAATAATAATAATAATAATAATAATAATAATAATAATAATAACCAGTGTATCCGAGTCTAGAGACGTTGCCCACTACCCATCATTAAAGGACTTCACAACAACAACAACAACAACAACAACAGTCATCATCATCATCATCATCATCATCATCATCATCATCAAGACAAACTTCACGACAGAAATGGAGACTTTTAAAGTCTTCACCAGCTGTCCATTTCGTATCTCCAGAAAAGCTTCATTGAGCAAATCCCCAGAAAGAAAGAAAGAAAGAGCTGTTGGCAGTGGCCTTCAGAGACCCTGGGATATAAATAAATAGGGAATCCTCATTTTTCCCATAAAAGGCATAAATGGGAATTCTCATGGAATCCTTTTTCTTCCCCTTAAAAGGCATAATTGGGAATCCTCAGGGAATCCTCTTTCTTCCCCATAAAAGGCTTAATGGGGAATCCTCAGTGAATCCTCTCTCTTCCCCATAAAAGATAAAAAAAAAAAATGGAAGCCTCAGGGAACCCTCTTTCCTCCTCACAAAAGGAAAATGGGGACATCGAAGGAAAGGAAGGAGACAGGTCCCCAAAACAGGAAAAAAAAGATGAAAGAACAAGAGAGTTCGGTGCGTAGGGAAGAATGTCAGCCTGAAAAGAATGTCAGTCTGAAAAGCATGTCAGTCTGAAAAGAATGTCAGTCTGTAAAGAACTTCAGTCTGAAAAGAACTTCTGTCTGAAAAGAATGTTAGTCTGAACAGAATGTCAGTCTGATAATAATGTCAGCTTGAAAAGAATGTCAGTCTGAAGAGAATGTGAATCTGTAGAGACTGTCTGTCTGAAAAGAATGTCAGTCTAAAAAGAAAGTCGGTCTGAAAAGAATGATGGTCTGAAAAAAATAACAGTCCGACAAGATTGTCAGCCTGAAAAGATTGTCAGCCTGAAAGAATGACAGTCTGATGAGGATGTCAGTCTGAAAAGAATGTGGGTCTGAAGAGACTGTTAGTCTGAAAAAAGTCAGTCTGAAAAGAATGTCAGTCTGAACACAAGTCAGTCTGAAAAGAAAAGTCAGACTAAAAAGAAAAGTCAGACTGAAAAGAAAAGTCAGACTGAAAAGAAAAGTCAATCTGAAAAGAATGTCGGCCTGAAAAGAATGTCAGTCTGATAATCATATCAGCCTGAAAAGAAAGTCAGTCTGAAAGGAAAGTCAGTCTGAAAGGATGTCAGCCTTATAAGGATGTCGGCTTGGTAAGACTGCCTGTATGAAAAGAATGTCAGCTTGAAAAGAATATCAGCCTGAAAAGAATGTTAGTCTGAAAAATTTTAAGTCTAAAAAGAATTGCCGACTGAAAAGAATGGCAGTCTGAAAATAATTTCATTCTGAAAAGAATGCTGGTCTAAAAAATGTCAATCTGAAAGAATTTCAGACTGAAAAAAATGTCAGCCCGAAAAGAACGTCAGTCTGAAAAATGTAAATCTGAAAAGAATTTCAAACTGAAAAGAATATCAGCCTGAAAAGAATGTTTGTCTGAAAAGAGTGTCAGTCTGAAAACAATCGAGAGTTAATAGCAAGTACACAAATATTAAAACGTGTCAATAAATATAAAACATGTAATCAGCATAACTCATGACATTGATTTTGGGAAGGTCGCTGCTTTAATGTTTATTTGTTATTTATGAATTTATTACTAAATCATTTATTATTTTCTTATCTTTTCTAATAACCGATCTCTTCTTTCTGTATTTCTTGTTATCGTCTGTAAAGTCTTTCAAATGATTCTTTGGAAGTTTGGATTTCAAGTCAGTGGCCCCTGTAGAATTGTTACCAATCTCTCTCTCTCTCTCTCTCTCTCTCTCTCTCTCTCTCTCTCTCTCTCTCTCTCTCTCTCTCTCTCTCTCTCTCAGACGCAGCCCTCACACTAAAATCTTCCCTGACGTGTCCACATTTCGACAGAAGGACCAACGAGGCGGGTGGCCCAATCAAAGGCGGTGTGAGAGAGAGAGAGAGAGAGAGAGAGAATATGCACATGAGATGTCAGATATTCCTCTTCTGCTGATGGAATTATTGCAGCCTCTGCAACTAGAATACGTTGAAGATGAGGAAGCCTTGTGGTCTCAGTTCCCCTTACTTGACCTGGGTTTGTGTTTTGTGTTTGTGTATGTATATGTATGTGTGTGAGTGAGTTTTGAACAAATTCTTCTGACTATTGCTGGGTCTAAAAGAATTGGGTTTCGGTACCAAGGGATTATGTGCTACCAAAGTGTTTCAGAGTAAAGTACTTTAGCACCATTTAAGAAATCTCTCCCACAGACCTCCTTTATACAAGTATTCTTACAAGTTGCCTTGTCTATTATAATTTTCGATTTCTGTATATATAACTGAATGCAGTTTTGGAGTTCTATCGCCTATAATAATTTCCTCCTGGCTGGAGGAACAAAATTTGGAATGGCATACTCAAGAATATCTGGGAATCCTATTACAACCCAGGTGGTCTTCGTGCCTTGCTTTGTATTCAGTTCGAGTTTGTATTCAGTCTTGGTTCGTATTCAGTGGCGTCTCGGAGTCTCTGATCTGTAATTTCCGTCGTCAGGTTCGAAATGTGTCAGTCACGTTGACTTGTAATTTCACAGGACTTTCTCTTGGAGTTTTGTTACTTAAAACGATTTTAGGTTGTTTAATTCTATGGATTTTATTTTAGACTTAAGTTTTGGATTATAATGATATTTTGTCTTGACAGTTGGCGTCCGTTTTCATATACGTTTTATTATTTTTTGTGAATTTTAATTTTCCAAAATAGCTGACATCACTAAATCATTCAAGTAATTCTCTATAAGGAATTAGAAGTCCTCTTTAATACGTATCTTTAAAGTCCTCAAATGCTTAAAAGTTAAGTATCCCTTAGTTTAACCAGACCACTGAGCTGAATAACAGCTCTCCTAGAGAGGGCTGGCCCGAAGGATTAGACTTGTTTTACGTGGCTAAGAACCAATTGGTTACCTAGCAACGGGACCTACAGGCTATTGTGGAATCCGAACCACACTATACCGAGAAATGAATTTCTATCAGCAGGAATAAATTCCTCTAATTCTTCATTGGCCGGTCGGAGACTCGAACTTGAGCATAGCAGAGTGCTAGCCGAGAACTTTACCGACTCTCCGAACGAGGAACAATATCGTTATATATGTATTTTAAGAATAAAAGAAAAACCTTAAGTGGAATAATAATTCCGTTTAGACTCCCTACGAAGATAGATATTATAATAATATATTGGCTTTTCAACTCTAACAGAGCTTGGAAATATCATGGTAGATATCGAATCCGGTATTGGAGTCAATACTGGATTCGATATCTACCATTATTTAAATATGTTACGCAACAGCAATTGTGTTCTCCAATTTCCGTCTTTAAGAAAAAGGTTTCTCCCGTAAAAATGAACATCGAAGTAGGTCTAGCATGGAAAATAAATTCCGTCAGAAATTCCAAAGAAGAGAATTATATAGAACATATTTATCATATTTCTTTTTCAGTCAGTTCACGTCCTTAGTGATTTGTGTTTGTGTGTGTGTGCTTGTGTGCATTTTGCATCTTTTGTTACGCACAAACAAACTCGGAGAGGTATTCGATCATGCAACACGCAAACAAGAGGCAGTCAACCGTTGCCATAAGAGATGTGTTGAGTTATGCATTCAGGATCTCTTCACCTTGGATAGGAATGTCAACATCATCTCTGCAGTTCCACAATGTTTGTTTCTTGATGACATTTTTCGTTTACCTCTACAAATTTTGACCGCATTTTACATTTAGTCCATGCACTCATTTATTGCCTTATCTACTGACCTATATAGATATTTATCACACATACAAACACACATACATTTATACATAAATGGCTAATATCATGCAAATTATTCATTGGCCCAAAATATTTTGGCATTTCTTCCCGGCATTTGTTTGTCCGGACTGTCTTCGCCCTGACAGTTCCCCAAAACACCTTTTGAATTTTTATGAGAAGGCTTCTGTTTTTTCACCCATTGCCTGTTCTGAGGCAGACTGTCTGTGAAATTACACTTTTAAAAGGATTTCTGAACCCTAAATTTCTCAACCCTAGAGCGTTTGAAAGTACAAATCAGTAATATTCATAAATTACTAAGATTTCGAATTAAAAGGGATGCCCTCAACGAATTCATTTTCCTATTTTGAAAATCGACTTATTCAGCTTCCTGAAAAATCCATTGCGCCTCTGTTGGCATAAGCAGGTCTGTTGAACTTTCCTTTTTTTCTTTCTTTCTTTAAACCTTCAGCTGAAACCCCTTATGGACTGTAGAGTCAACAGACTTGTATAAACCCAAGAGGCCTCCAAACGGAAATCAGCCTGCAGAGAGAGAGAGAGAGAGAGAGAGAGAGAGAGAGAGAGAGAGAGAGAGAGGTTATAGGAAAAGGTGATAAATTAAATAAATATGAGGGAATGGAAAATAAAACCAATGCACCTGACATTCAGGAGACGTCAGAAGCCTTCTCATGAAAATTCAAAACGTACTCTGGGGACTGTGAGAGCGAAGGCAGTTCGGACAAACAGTTGCTGGGAAGAACCTCCACAATATTTTAAGTATGAATAATCCAAGACATTTAACATTTTAAGGCGCCTTGTATCGTCATGAACATAGAAAATATTAAGAAATGAATAATTATAACGATTCATGATTACTTCCTTGGAACCACCCATCAAATTTGCAAATGAATGCTCAGACGCACTTTCAGGAAACTGTTTGTGAATACTTAGAGTTGTACAGCTGGGGAGTTATTAGTAAAGATTAGTGGGAAAAAAATGGAAAATTAATGGCTCGATTTTTCGCGTCATAAAAAATCCGTAAAAGAACGTTAATAGGATTGCAATGATTTCTACTCAATCAATGAAGAGAAATTAAGTCCAATAACATTTTTCATAAGTACAATAATAATAGCATAAGAAAACCTGTCACATTGGACCAAAAATAAACAAAACTTTTAATTTTGGAATTCTAATGATTTTTTGAGAAGTTACAGTCACAGAGTTGAAAGCAATTCACAGATACCTAACAATAAAGAACTTAAAAAACCAATGATAAAAATGAATACTTCTCAATAAAAGAATAATGTATTAACAATCACCAAAACCGAGACAATGCAGAACTTCTGAAAAAAATTGAAAGATTATTATTGATATTGTAATAAACTTTGGTTAATGTTATTAAAGTAAATCACTGTGTCTCCACTGTAACTTATTTCTCTCTCTCTCTCTCTCTCTCTCTCTCTCTCTCTCTCTCTCTCTCTCTCTCTCTCTCTCTCTTAGTGCAATATGACGGTTATCATTTTGAAAACCATAAGAATATAAACAAATTCATCGTATTTCAGAATGAAACTGAATTTGATTAAGGAAGAGTCTCTGTCAGTCATCTGAGAATTAAAAGTGAAAATGTCACAACAATTTCATAAATCATTTACTCAAGTTTCTCACGTCAACAGCAGTTCTCAGAATTTCAGGTTATGCCTAGAATAAGTTCCTCCAATATTCCTAACGGTAAAATTCGTCGAGAGAGAGAGAGAGAGAGAGAGAGAGAGAGAGAGAGAGAGAGAGAGAGAGAGAGAGAGAGAGAGTGATTAATGCATTTTATTACAGCTTAATAATCCAAAGTCCATTTAGTCAGATTACATGATCACCAACAAATATACTTCATCTGTTCTTCTGCAAATGGCTGGAATCTGTCTTTATCTCCCAGTTGTGTCTCTTTTGCAAAGAGAAATTCTACACTCGCGTGAAAAATATGAAATAATGGATTGTTATTGGATAACTACTCAATTTCGTCTCTCTCAGTCTCTCATGGAATTGAGATAATATTCTCCTGAAGTCAAGGGGCCGTGAATAATACGGTCAAGGCAACAAACATATTAGTCTGACTATCTGCCAAGTCAGAAAAACCACGGATCGCAAATCATAAGAGTTGAAGGAACACGGAACCAGAAAAAGAGTACCAAAGTCCACAAGTATTGTGAAAAACTTTTCACTGTAGGCTGAGAATTAAGAACAAAATTATCACTTCATAAACAAGGCAGATATATGATGAACATATGGTATTCATGAACATCTATAGAATTTTAAATTTACACAATTTTTCCCCTCATGCATTGGAGGTTAGCAGAAAATGGGATAGTGTATTGACAGGTAACTTCCATTCCACGATAGTTTTTCTAGTCAGAATGTTATATAATCCATTGCAAGTTCTGAGCTATGGAAAAGCTATGTATAACCTCTATTCATAGAAGATAAGACGAGTTAGGACTGTAATGATTTACTTATTATTATTATTATTATTATTATTATTATTATTATTATTATTATTATTATTATTATTATTATTATTATTATTATTATTATTATTCAGAAGGGAAGATTATTGACAGTTACACACTGAATTAAAAAAAATCAATTCACAAAAGAATCAGATGCAAAAATACAGTTAAATCTAAAATCACCAAACTTTAGAAATATAGAAATCAAAATATTTTATGTGAATATACATAGAAACCGCGTTACAAAATTCACTTTAATGGTGGTAGGCTTTATGCCAGCAAGGACTCTTCTCTTATGGAAGCCCGTGGGATATAGCAAGATGCTGAAAGGGTTAAGATGCCTGCTGTGGACCCCTGGACCAACCAAAAGACGAAATGAAGGCGTAAATTGTATAAATAGTATATTATGCACGGAGTAAACATCAGAGGTCACATGATTGTATGAAAAAGACTTCAATACAGAATTTAAATCTAAGTATTAATATAAGCTACAAAGGTCACGCCAATAATGACACTGGTATATTATTGGAGAGGAATGACGAAATAAAAAATTATATATAAAATTAATAGGGATGAGTCCATAGCAGAGGGAGAGGAAGAAGAGGAAGAGAGGAAAAGAGAACTCGATGCAAAAATGCGAGATGCGATAATCAAGAGAGAATAGGATGAGGGGAAGACTAGTAATGGATGTGGAAGGGATATTGGAAAACCTGATGAGAAAAATAACCGACGATGCGCTGAAATATTATGGTACTTGTGTAATATATATATATATATATATATATATATATATATATATATATATATATATATATATATATATATATATATATATATATATATATATTATACATATACATACACACATACTGTATACATTTATACATTATATATATATATATATATATATATATATATATATATATATATATATATATATATATATATATACATACTAGCTGAACAACCCAGTGGTGCCTGGGGAAACTCTGAATGGCAGTTGATAAACTCTCTCTCTCTCTCTCTCTCTCTCTCTCTCTCTCTCTCTCTCTCTCTCTCTCTCTCTCTCTCTCTCTCTGCGCAACACCCCATCTACTCTCTCTCTCTCTCTCTCTCTCTCTCTCTCTCTCTCTCTCTCTCTCTCTCTCTCTGCACCTTTCCTGTTAAGATATTTGCTTCAATTACATTGCCCAGCATTTTTCACATTTTATATTTTACCCCTTCTCACCCCCCATCCCTGTTGAGGCTGAACTTTGACTTAAAGAGCTTCGGGAGTGTCACCATCTATCTCTGTGATCTCGAAAACTATGGATTAGACACTATCATCTGTTTAATCGGTTATTTTTGCATTTCACCCCCTTCCCACCCCCACCCTCTTTAGTGCCAATGATGTCTTACCCCCACAGTATTCTTTTTGGATAGTAAGTCATAAATATAGGAAAATGAGGCATGATAAACCTGTAGAGTTTATTTAGTTACTAAGTCTACGGGCAGAACCAGCCCCGTATCAGGGAAGCCCTCCCACCCTCACCCCCTTGGTGCCCTTTGGTGCTAGTGATGTCTTTTCCCCACAGTATTTTTTTCAAGGTAGTAAGTCATATGTATACCAAGTTTGGGTGAAATTGCTCAATGTGTTTCAGAGTTATGGTGGAACATACACACACACATACATGCATACATACATACATCCATTCATATATATATATATATATATATATATATATATATATATATATATACATATATATATATATATATATATATATATATATGTGTGTGTGTGTGTGTGTGTGCGTGTGTGTGTGTGTACTGTATATATATAATTTATTTATATAAACACGGGTCTGCTCCCAAGAAAAGAAAGTCTAACGATGGCTGCCGCATTCACACCTGAACTGCCGAATAAAATCCTTTATTCCTGAAAACCTCGCTACTTCACATAATTCCTCGTTTCCATTTATTTTATTTATTTATTTATTTTTTTTTTTTTAGCAATTTCAGTTCCATCGAGTAATCTTTCTATTTAACCGTGAGGCGCAAAGAGCCTCTAACTATTCATTTTAATATTCTTTTTTTATTTATTTTTTTTTTAGGGCCACACTCTCTGGAGGCTTTCCATAAAACCCGGTTTGACCCACCTCAGGGGTACATAACTTTGGGCAACTCATGTCATTTGCATACCTCTACCTCCATCTCGAGAATTCAAGGTTGCACCAAATGGTGGATTTTAAACTTTTTTTTAGCCTTTTTATTTTTGTAAATATTTTCTTATCAAATATGTTTATTTCATTGATTCGATTATGTTTTTATTTTTATCAGTTTTCATCTTATTTATATTTTTTGTCAAGTATGTTTATTTCATTAATGAGATTACGTAGACGATTCAGTGTTAAATTGTGTTGTCCAAAGTCACGTGGAGATAAAATTCTGCGTCTCATGACTTGGTTAGAAATTCTAAGTAAATGTTATTGTTATTATTATTATTATTATTATTATTATTATTATTATTATTATTATTATTATTATTATTATTATTATTATTATTATTAAAAAGACGAACCCCATTCATATGGAATAAGCCCACCAAGCGGGCCACTAACTTGAAATTCAAGCTTCCGAAGAATATTAAGGTGCTCAACAGAAAGAAGTAACAGAATCTGAATATAGTTTTTCTTTCACAAATATCAAGCAACGAAAATCGTATATTACATAATTCACTATCCCTTGGGAATGGCTTGCACCCTAAGGGAATTATAATTGATAATTGATCATTGCTTCTGCCTTATCAGGTGGTCAAAGTCATCTGTTTATTGTTGTTTCTAAGCTAAAGATCCAGGTTCGAATCCGGGCTGGGCCAAAATCACTTACCAGTTATAACATCCTTCGTGTGTAGGGTATTTCCAAGGCACAACGATTCGATATTGAACGACATTTGTGGCTAAATATTTATATATAAAAAAAATGTTCACGTTTGTATAAGTAAAAAAAAATTCCACCTTTTTATTAAATACATTCACAGAGTGAGTCAATGAGTCACTCTTGTGTTTGCAAGGGGCCGTTTACTCTCTTCAAAGTCTCATCAACAGCGAACATCAGGTTTTGGAAATAAATCGATCAATAAAATTTTGTCAGAAACTTCAACATTTGAAGTTAATCCAATTGTAACGTAAAAAAAAACTAATTAAATCGGCAAAATATAAATTAAAAAATATAAATAAAAACGAATCCTTCGGGCGAGCCCTCTGACAGCTGATAATCAGTCCAGTGGTCTGATAACACTATAATAATAATAATAATAATAATAATAATAATAATAATAATAATAATAATAATAATAATAATAATACACTTTGAATCCGCACACCGCTTATACAGTTCCGAGAAGGTTTTCACTAAGATATCTCAGCGGTGCCAGAGAGAGAGAGAGAGAGAGAGAGAGAGAGAGAGAGAGAGAGAGAGAGAGAGAGAGAGAGAGAAGGAATATCAAGTATGAACTCTTTTATTTTAGAGGGAGAGGAGGCAAAAGAATGACCCAAGACTTTCCGAATTGGGTCAAAGAATATCAAAGAATAGACTAACAACTGCATGAGGACGGCGGAAGAACGACCTCCCAGTTACACGACCATCGGAAAATATTTCGTTCCTTTTTGCGAGGTCCGTTCATCTGGACTGTCGAGGATAAAATTCGGCCGGGCGATGACCCATATTTGTGTCCTATATGTCGACAAAGTGGGGCTTGACTGGAAAAGGATTTCATATATTCTATGAAAATGGGAGGTGGGTGAATTACGTAATGAAAAGTCAAGTTGGATGGGATAAAGGCTATTTTTAATCACATATTTTCAATCGAAAAGTACAATAAATTACAATTAAGACTTTGTGGAATTACGTGATTCTATGAAAAGGATTTTTTTGTATGAAAAGACTGTTTATTTAGAAGAAATAGGCTGAGAGGTAGTTGAATTGCATACCCAAAAATCAAGCTGAATGAAATCAAAGATATTTTTAATTGCATATTTACAGCCGAAAAGCGCAATAAATTAAAATGGAAACTTTTGTAGAATAATATACAAACAGTATCCGTGACAAACAGAGTAGAAATGTTCCCCGGCCATCTGCTGACGGCTTTGATATCATCGTAAATATTCATATTGGATAAAACTATTTGTTTTTATTGAAAAGTCCTTTTGCCTGAATTGAGGATAATGGCGTCGATGGATGTAAACACCTGCCATGGCTGCAGACTTTTGTTTATAGGGAAAACAGCGTTTCAACTATTACGGTTTGGTCTACATGGCACTGATTTTGTATGTACATATCAATGCTTTTTATGTCTATGATTATTGCATGTTCATTAATTCATCTCCATTTTTACTTTGCAAGTATCGTAAAGTCATTCAATTATATATACATTCAAATATGAACACACACGTGTATACATACATACACAGGTACACACACACACACACACACACACGCCCACACACACACACACACACACACACACATATACATATATATATATATATATATATATATATATATATATATATATATATATATATATATATAGATGATCCAACTCACCTTTATGGAGGTTAAGTGTGGAAGTTGAATAAGATCTAAAACGACCATTGAGATGAATTGCGTACTTAGTACAGATGGGGTCAGAAGAATGATTGAAAGGGTGGTATTAGATTTCTTTCTTTATTTACTTATCTATTATTTATTTACGAAAGCTTCACTTTCTAAAGTAAAAACGACTTGGAATCT
>JANJGK010000027.1:8785663-8793163 GCA_039081455.1 Macrobrachium rosenbergii | reverse complement strand
TTCCTGTCACAAGAGATTATCTGCGGAGTCGTTGAAAGTCACAAGCTTCAGGCATTTCAGTTCCACAGGGAAACTTGGAGAGAGAGAGAGAGAGAGAGAGAGATAATGGTATCTATGCAAACTGGGTCTTGACAAATGGTTTGTTCTCTCTCCTGCCACGTCCTTCCCAATACAGTTTGGAGGAGAAATAAGATATCATTGATTTCATTGATGCTATGATGTTAGAGAATATCCAGGTATGTAAACTTGCATGTATTACAAATAGGAATGTGGATGTATGAACACTACAAACAACAGAAAACATAATAACCAAAGATACTGTCTTGTTACGTAACTATTTTTAGATTGATACCTTATCACTGGCTGATTATTTCAGCCGAACAGAACAGCAACCAGTCAGCATTATTTTCTATTATGGTTTTGTCAGAAATGGAAAAGTGTTTGTGAGGAACCTGTGTGACATATTTTGCTTTAGTTTTTAGTATTTGGAAGCTAAATGGAGACCTGTGTGGATCCCTCTTGACAGAACTGAATTAAAGACAAAACTTGTAACCAACCCTTGTGAGGCTATTTTTTTATAGTCTGCTTTTCCTCCTGCTCAGAAAAGTTTCTGTTCCCTTTGTTTTTCCTTTTCCCGGAGAGGAAAATTCTCACTTCTCAGGCTTCCTCTGATGCCTACCAAGAGTACCATGTCGCCTAGTTACGGAGATGAGATGGTGTGAGCCTGATTAGACGATTTATTGTGCTTTGTTCTTTTCTTCTGAATATTTAGCGTCGGGATTCCTTTAGTAATCCCTTTCTTATCCGCCAGATGATTGGACCTTCAAGACAGTGTGTGCAGTTTCTAGGTGCGTAGAGAAATCTTTAAAGATAATTGTTATGCTGGTTTGCAGACATTTTTAATTTCCTAGTTATAAACATTTTCGAATAATCTTGTCAACTTGAGACACAATTACTCTGAAATCTAATCTTTGCTGTCGCATGAGCGTTACTTTTAGAATACAGCTGACTCAGTTAGCTTTCCCAGTACCTCCAGTCAAGAGACAGTTGTAGTGTGATTAGGCAACAAAAAGAAAGCAATTATTACAGACCTATTTCGAAAAGTATAATTCAAAATGGCGGAGCCTCATTGCTAGAAACTTAGTTAAGCAAAATCCGCCTCCCCCCGCAGGAAGGCATTTATCGCCACTCCGGCAAAGCTGCTCAAAAGAAATTTCATTTGGGAGAACAAACACTTGGTCCGTTTACTCAGGCAACCTGTTCTCTCCTTTGCTCTTGTGCCATTTTGTGCAGATCCTTTGGAGAGAGAAAGTGCTTCATTCTTCTCACAGAAAATAGGAGTCAGCAGCACCAATTTAAATCCATTTTTTATGTAATTTCATAAACGGTTTACAAAGTCGCCAGTACAATATAGACCGACATTAAAATTATTTCGTTATATTACCTGTGTTTTTGTGATCTAGGAATCATTTTTCTACTATTAAAGTATTTGATGTGAAGTTTGTATTTGCGTAAAAAAAAATTAAGTGAAAACCTTTAGACAGAGATTAGCTCTCAAAACAACTCTAGACTCAGTGTTGTAAAATTTATAAATGGCCGAGGTAGAAGAAAACATTTCTATGAGAACAGCATGGATGCTGCTTAGTAGAAGGGCACACTTCCAGTGCCCTGTCCAAGAAAGGTTGACCGGCGAGGCTGCAATTTCTTTGAGCCCTTAGGTACCCTTCAGTCCTTCAGTAGGAGAGAAAGGACGACGGTAGCGAGTCCTCGCCAGTCGGAGATGACCAGTAAACAAAAGTGAAATATTTATCGTAAAAGAAAAAGTCGGAAAATACCGAAACTCTGCTGAGTTTTCATGTGTTTCATTTGCTCAACAGCAAATTAGCTTCGGAAGTAGAAGATGAAGGAAAGGAAAATTTATTTGTCAGAGAAATAGCGGAGGGAAATGAGCTAGAAGGGGTGGGAGTGGGGGGAGAATTTAACGTGGAAATGTAAGGGTGGTATTGGGGGGAGGTATTTTACTTAGGGTGTGAGAGGAGAAATTCCTGAAAGAAAAAGGATTGCTAGAGACGAGAATCCACAGGTGATCCAGAGTGTTGGCGGTGTTTCTCGTAATGGACAGATCTTGCGAAGAAGTCCCGATCTTCGCAAAGCGACAGTCGATGAGTCATTTGCTTGTTTCCTACCTCGGTGTCGGGTAGGAGCTCAGAAAACCGGTGAAATCGTGAATGTTCTCGAGGATGTGCTTCGATAGTTACGTGGCTGTTCTATCGTTATCGACGTAGTTTTCTCGTAACTGCGCCGTTTCTGGTCATTCTAATGAGCAGTGCTCTAATGGCTCTTCGGCGACAATTTCGCAGTAACTACATGTTCTTGGATTATTCTCTATCCTATGCCAGTTGCACAGTTATCCAAATCTTAATCTGTGAGTAATAACTGCTAATTTGCGTGACGTTTCGCTCCATATGATATGCGGCTGTAGATGGTGTTTCTAAATACCATTTGGCAATTCTTGAACTTTTGAAGAAGAAAGCCCGCCTGACACTGCTTTCTTCTTGCTGCTGGCAGTATGCTACTGCTTCGCTTTTCAACTGGGTTAAGGATGGCCCTAGTTTAATGCTCATGGTGCTGCATTGCAGCCGGCTTTTTGCAAGGACGCCTGCTTCTTCATTTTCATGGGAGATGGAAAGTGTTGGACTTAAGCCTGGCGGATGGACCGTAAAGTAGTCACTGTGACATCATCCTGTTCCTTGTTGCTGTCATTGTAAGACCGGATACCATGCTAGTTACATTAATTGTAATATCTCTCTCTCTCTCTCTCTCTCTCTCTCTCTCTCTCTCTCTCTCTCTCTCTCTCTCTCTCTCTCTCTCTTCAAAAGAGAGAAGTTATTAACATAAAATATTTGTGTGGTCATTGATATTAATCTCAGCTTTTGGGATCTGATAATGGTAGTAAAAAGCGTATATATCAGTAACGGCGCCTGTCAGAAAAGTGTTTTGTGAATCTTGCGCAGCTGCATTTGGGGTGATTTTGTGAAAGTTTTCACAAACTTGTGTAAGATAAAGTGAATTTTATTTATTACCATGGTATAATAATGTATATAAAGAGATTTTTGCCTCAGCGAAATTGTTTTTGGTGAATCTTTTGTGTATTTTTGTATGCTCTTGTGTTTGCAGAATCTTAGTTTTTCACAGTTTATGTAGTGGTGATTTAACATGTATTTACTTAGCATGTTAAGTATATCCTAATGATTTAACATTGCATACTTGCATATAAATATATATATATATATATATATATATATATATATATTTTATATATATAGTATATAATATTTATATATATATATATATATATATATATATATATATATATATATATTATATTTATATATATATATATGTATATATATATATATATATATATATATATATATATATATATATATATATATATATATATATTCATATATATACATATATATGTATTACATATATATATATATATATATACATATATATATATATATATATATATATATATATATATTATATATGTACATGTATATATATATATATATATATATATATATATATATATTTCTATATATATAAATATATATATATGTATATGTGTATATATATCTAATGTGTGTGTGTGCACGTTAGAGAGAGAGAGAGAGAGGGAGAGAACACGCATAGTATTTCGCCGACTCAGCCAGCCAAATTGCCAATAACACTCATTAAAAATGGGCTCCGCAATAACCTCCTCTGTGCCATCAATAACTGACTGAGAGTCTTCCTGAGATTAATAGTGGTTTGCTTCAAATCACGATTGAAGAGTAAAACAGTAATCACTTGTATGAATTGAAGTTTATTGGTCGTGAAGATTCTTTATGACTCAACCCACCACACTAACAGTCGTTATTTGCAACCATCTCTCTCTATCGGTCAAATTGATATTTCAGATCACTGACAAACACGAGTTTAATGAACCGTGCGAAGAGAGGTAACATTAGGAAAGCGAAATCTGACATTAATCAGTTGGAGTGTTCTTCAGAATTATCCACTTGTCAGAACTCGGAACAGATGTCTGATATCACAGCTGGAAAAATCACCTTTTCAATTTGCTCTAATTTATTCTAGAGTTAGTCTGAGTTTTAGAAATATCACAAGTTCAGTTTGTATAGTAAAACAATAATTTTACTTATGGGACTTTGAGTTAAATTGATATATAGAGCACTTATAAATAAAATGATTATTTCACCTTGGAAGAAACTTTATAAAGACGCAGAAATAAACTTAGATATTGTAATTATAAAAGTTGATCATCTCAGAAACAATGCTATTAAATGATGACTCCTGAATTTCGTTGATATTAAATCATCTCCTTTGAAATGATAAACTGAATAGAATAGAACAGAATATAGGATTCAGGTCAAAGGCCAAGCGCTGGGATCTATGTGGTCATTCAGCGCTGAAACGGAAATTGAGGGGAAAAAGGTCTGAGAGGTGTAACAGGAGGAAAACTTTTTGCAGTTCCATTATGAAAGCATTGTTTAGAGAGAGTCGAAAGCAAGATGGAAGAAAGTGAATATGAATGGAGGTACAGTCAAAGGAATAAAAGGGGTTGCAGCTAATGGCCGAAGGGATTCTACAAAGATCCTTAAGTAATGCCTACAGTGCACCGTGTGAGGCACTACCTATGGAGCTGATAAACGGAGAAAAGTTCAATACTGTTCACTCTATGAGCGTTGTACTCGTTTGGAATTGAATCAAATAATTTTTTTCTTCTTCAGAAAGTAAAATATTTCTATTCTTCTAGTCACAAGTCCTGAGGATTTAAATATCCTTATATTTTTGCATGGACCTGAATCTGATATATGTGTCCATTTACCACAAATATGGAACATCCCGGTGTCTTTCATTCCTTGAAATAAAACGAAAAAAGTCTGCCAGCTGCGCAAACAACAAAGAAACAAACAAATATCACTTCGTTTGTAAACATTCCTTTCGTTTTAATCCAAGTATAGTATTTGTTTTTATTCATTCGCATTCAGCTTCTGAAAATTAATTGTTTTTTATTGAAGGGAAACTTTTTCAGAATGTCGGTATTTATTTCATTCTTCTAAATAACCTCTTGACAACTTGCAATGTGGATATTGAAGCGTTTAATGAAATTGAAGATTAATTTAAAGTTATACTCAAACACCTGCTCATCATCGTGTTTACAAAATTTTGTCATGAGTAAGCGATAGAAGGAGAAAAAAACTTCCATAAAAATTCCAGGAAGAAAAAGTCTTTATTTATTTCCACTGATGCTAAAAAAACAAAGAAAAAAATCACATAAAAATTCGTCCTCCCCCAAAACAATATTTGCACTATTTTTAGTCTTTATTGCCACAAAGACTGGACCTCTAGAGAAGAAGGACATACAGTGTCTAAACCTTCTTTCCTCCACACAGGAGGAATTCCATTTTCCTCTCCTCTAGGGTGAGGAAAACGTTCTCCCCTCCTCCAGGTTGAGGAAAACGTTCTCCTCTCCTCCAGATTGAGGAAAATGTTTCCACTCCTCCAGGTTGAGGAAAACATTTCCTCTCCTCCAGGTTGAGGAATATGTTTCCTCTCCTCCAGGTTGAGGAATATGTTTCCTCTCCTCCAGGTTGAGGAATATGTTTCCTCTCCTCCAGGTTGAGGAAAACATTTCCTCTCCTCCAGGTTGAGGAATATGTTTCCTCTCCTCCAGGTTGAGGAAAACATTTCCTCTCCTCCAGGTTGAGGAATGTTTCCTCTCCTCCAGGTTGAGGAATATGTTTCCTCTCCTCCAGGTTGAGGAATATGTTTCCTCTCCTCCAGGTTGAGGAAAACATTTCCTCTCCTCCAGGTTGAGGAATATGTTTCCTCTCCTCCAGGTTGAGGAATATGTTTCCTCTCCTCCAGGTTGAGGAAAACCTTTCCTCTCCTCCCAGTTGAGGAAAACCTTTCCTCTCCTCCAGGTTGTGGAAAACCTTTCCTCTCCTCCAGGTTGTGGAAAACATTTCCTCAGTGGGGAGGGATACAGAGGAAGACAGGGTCGACCTCAAAAGTGGTTTATGTCGGATGTAGAAAATGGGAAAGAATGGGGGCTTTGAAAAGAAGAAGAAGAAGAAGGTCAAACAGCGGATAGATAGATATCTCAGAATATAGAGATGGATATCAAGAGCGCTAATTTTTTTATTTTATTTTATTTTATTTTTTTTTTTTTTGATCTTTCAGATGGAATTCTGGGAGCTCTGTTATTTTCTAAGTGAAGCTATGTCGGGATGATGGTATATATTATATATATGTTATGTATAAAATATAGAGCCGAATTATCTGCTTCTAACCAAATAGAATTCTTTGTGCAAGTCCTTTTAAGGAATGAAACTTGATTCGACGAATCACTAGCACGTAATACAGAGTCCTGACAACGAACATTATAACGTCATTTGTAATTCAGATGAACTGACCCACAGCATATGGGATGGTTATGTAACTACTTCTGCTCCACCGGCGTAGCTGAGGCGCTTCTAATAACAGAGCATTAGAGCGATAGAAAGGCCTCTATGGAAATTCCTTTCTTTCCCTATTTAATGGATAATTCCAGCTAATTCTTCTCGAGGAGAGATTTGCCCATCTCGGGTTTTGAATAGTAAAAATATCTGTCTTTTGATATCTATGATTAAAGAGGAATTTTTAGGAAATTGATAGAATTTACAGAATTTCCACATGTAGATGAGATAATAATGAAAAGTGAATGGAGATGGTTGGGACATGTCCTTCGCCTGGGAGAACAGTGCTTGATAGTATCTATCACCTGGGCTCCTGTGGGCACCAAGAGAGTTGGAAGAAGACCCAGACCTACTCGGATAAGAACTATGAGAAGGGAGGCTGGAGATGAGTGGAGATTGGTGGAAGACAAAGCACAGGAAAGAAATAATTACCGGAATTTCATAGAGGCCAAACTTTTTTAGTACAATAAATAAATAGATAAATATATTACTCTTTTGCGATCCAGCGTGCATTCGGGAGATTACTGTATAAATCGGAAAAGGGCCAATAATGTCATCGTTGTTGAATGGTATTAGTTATGAGAATTTTCAAGACAGAGAGAGTGAGAGAGAGAGAGAGAGAGAGAGAGAGAGAGAGAGAGAGAGAGAGAGAGAGCTTTTATATTTTTACTATTATTACAGAAATCAAAAGTAGAGAGAGAGAGAGAGATAAACCTCATAAATTTTTAGTATTGTTGCACGGTTCAGAGGTAGAGAGAGAGAGAGAGAGAGAGAGAAAGAGGTACTTTGTAAATTTTTACCCGTGTTACAAAACTCCAGAAAAGGAATCATAATTAGTGAATGAGCTGCAGTTCAGAATTTCTGTTCCATAACGAAGGAAGGAGAATAAGCTCCACCACAGTAACCTCTGGCATTTTGGGTCAAAAAGGTCCCTCCAGAATTAATTGCTGTGGTTCTACGTCACCTTCAG
>JANJGK010000027.1:8768163-8778163 GCA_039081455.1 Macrobrachium rosenbergii | reverse complement strand
GACACATGGCCTGTAAAGAAAATTATGATCATTAATAAACAAGTCTTACATATATATTTTATCTCTACGTGCTCACTTCAACAGCACACATACCGTAATTAGAACGATACAGATACTATACCTTTAATAGCTACATAGCCCTCTGCCACAAACCACTATTCAACGCTGCGAGAGAGAAAATCGGCAACAACATTATCTTTTCCTGGAACGTGTGAAAATTCCAAATTCCATTCTTGCAACATGAGACTCCATCGCATCAATCTTTGATTTTTATTCTTGTATCTACTGATGAAGGTCAGGGGATTGTGATCCGTCAGGATCTTAATAGGTGTATCTGTGGAGGAGAGATAAACCTGAAAATGATTAATGGCCAATATTACAGCAAGGGTCTCTTTCTCCACAGTAGAATACCTACGTTGGGCGGAGGACAACTTTTTTGAAAAGAATGCGACAGGATGAGAGACTCCTTGTTCGTCATTCTGTAACAACAACGCTCCTACACCAACGTCACTTGCGTCCGTAGCAAGAGAAAACGGAAGGTCGAAATCAGGAGCCCTCAGGACAGGGAAATTAAGTAAAACTCTCTTCAAATTATCGAATGCCCTTTGCGTTTCCTCAGTCCAGACGAAAGTTACACCCTTTCTTAGGAGATTAGTCAAAGGATCGGCAATGTCAGAAAAATTCCTAACAAACCTTCTGTAATAACCTACTAAACCAAGGAATTTTCTGACATCCCTCCTACACTTAGGAATTACCATTTTCTCAATACATTCAATGTTTGCTTGCTTGGGAGCAACTTTACCACCACCGACTTCATGACCCAAATATACCACCCTCGCCTTTGCGAACTCACTTTTCTTTAAATTAATTACTAAACCAGCCTTTTTCAAAACCTCGAACAGTGCCCTAATACGTTTTAAATGCGTTTCCCAGTCATCACTATAAATAACAATATCATCAATATAAACAACACACCCTTCCAAACCATAGACCAACGTATTCATTAACCTCTGAAAGGTAGCAGCCGCGTTCTTCATACCAAACGGCATAACTTTACATTGAAACAGTCCTTGTGGTGTTACGAAAGCAGACAAGGCCCTTGCCCGCTTCGAAAGAGGAACCTGCCAATAACCTTTCAGCAAGTCGAATTTACTTATGTATTTAGCCTTACCCATACGATCAATACAATCCTCAATTCGAGGTAATGGATAACAGTCAGACTTAGACAACTCATTCAACTTACGATAATCAAAGCATAACCTGAAATCTCCATCAGATTTCTTTACCAATACAACGGGTGATGACCACGGACTTTGGCTGGGTTCAATCAGGTCATGTTTTAACATATAATCAACTTCCTTCGCTACAACCTCATTCTTGAAAGGATTCAACCTGTAAGGAGATTGTTTCACGGGCGTGGCGTTACCTACGTCCACGTCATGTTCAAGGACCGAAGTCCTTCCCGGTACATCCGAAAATAATTCCTTATAATTAAATACCAATTTCTTTAAAGACCTTTGTTCTCCATTACTTAAATGAGAAACCATATTAACAAAATTTTTCAAAGAACCCTTATTATCCGATAGCCATTCACTTCCATCAAAACAATTTTCATCAATATTTTCACTATCTGAAAAAGAAAAAAAGTTATTATCAGACACAACAACATCCCCGATAGAGGCCACGGGAATAGCCTTCTCCCGTTCATTATATGCCTTCAACATATTTATATGGCAAAGCTGAAAAGGTTTCCTTCTCTCAGGGGTCTCTACTAAATAATTTACCTCACTTAATTTCTTTAAAATTTTCCACGGTCCTGAAAATGAAGCTTTTAAAGGGTTTCCTGGAATGGGAAGCAATACCAAAACATTATCACCCACTACAAAATTACGCTCCTTAGTCTTTCTGTCAAAAAAGTATTTCATTTTCTTTTGGCTACACAATAAATTTTCACCAGCAAACTTCCAAGCCTTCGTTAATTTATCACCCAAATTACTAACATAATCTAATAAATTTACATCAGGGGCGTCCCCCTCCCAAGATTCACGAACCACATCCAATGGACCACGCACACAATGACCAAAAATAAGGCTGAAAGGTGAAAATCCTAAAGATTGACTCGGCACTGACCGAAATGCAAATAATAAGTAAGGTAGTTCCTTATCCCATTCGGAACCATTAACCAAACAATATTTCTTTATCATAGACTTGAGGGTTTGATGGAACCTCTCCAGAGCTCCCTGACTTTCCGGATGATATGGAGAAGAGGTTACATGTTTTATATTCAACTCTGCCATTTTGTCTTTGAAATACCTACTAACAAAATTAGAACCACAGTCCGATTGAATTATTTTAGGCATTCCAAACCTGGTGAAAAATTCTATTAGTACATCTACAATTTTAGCACTTTTTATAGTACGCAGCGGAATCGCCTCAGGATACCGAGACATCTTATCCATGATAGTAAAAATATATTCATTTCCACTACGAGTTCTTGGTAAAGGTCCCACAACATCAATAATCACCTCCTTGAAAGGTTCAGAAACCACTGGAATAGGACATAAAGGCGCTTTTGGAATAGGCTGATTGGGCTTACCGACCTTTTGACAGACGTCGCAACTATTGACAAACTTCTTCACATCTGCCTTCAACTTGGGCCAATAATAATTCATAAGTAACTTGACCGAAGTTTTATGAATACCAAAATGACCAGCCAAACCACTCTCGTGCGCCAATGCAATCAACTCATTCCTGTAAACATAAGGAACCATTATTTGTTTCAAAATTTCGTGATCAGCATTATTAGCCTCCATAGGTCTACTCAACCTATACAAAATATTCTTAATAATCTTAAACTTAGGAGTAGTCAGATCAGGCACCTCACCCGACTCTATAGAGATATCCTGAAAATCCTTTTTCTGAGCCTTAATAAGCTCTTCAACAGTCCAGTTAGGTTTATTCTTCATAATATCAATATCTCCTACAACTACGCTACCGCTACGATCTAAACTACTTAAATCAACATCAATTGTTGACTCTGCAGCGTCAACAATTCTAGCACTAGATCGAGTAACTACCGCTACTTCATGATCGGGATTTACCAATATTGGACAGGTATTATTCTTAAGTGCAACGTCATTTCCTATGACAATATCAACATCCTTAACAGGAAACTTATCAACGATGGCCAATTTTAAATTTCCTGAAAAGGAAGGACAGATCAAGTTAAAATTCTCAATAGGGTAAGACTTTACCGTATCAGGGAAACCAGACAGCAACACAAATTCATTATTTTTAGAAACCAAATTACCCGGCAATGCCTCCCGAAGAACCAGAGACTGAGCTGCTCCAGTATCACGCAAAATCCGTACTTGCCTTCTCTCGGACGAATTTACGAACGAGACACTACCGACAGACAAATACTTATCAAAGCAGCCACGTAGTCATTGGTCAGTGGTCCTTGCGGGGACGGGTTCTCTCTCTCTCTTTTCCACACTCATTACTGGCCTACCATCAACCCTTTGTGATTTTCTAAATGCATGACACATACTTTTTATGTGCCCCTTCTTATTGCAAAAGAAACACGTTAGTGCCTTCAACTTTTCTGGATTATATCCATAAGGTTTCCTATAACCTCTGTTAGGAGAAAAATTATTATTATTGTTATTAGTATTACTCTGATAGTTATTACCCTGATGGTTACCCTGATGGTTACTTCCATAATTGCCTCTATTAAACCTCTTACCAATGTTATTATTGTTACAATTATTATTCCTGCCTGTTCTAACCCAACTAGACTTGACATTTATTGTTACACCTTCTAACTCATGTTTATGAGATAGATAATACTCATCACTAGCGATGGCTACTTCCTGAATGGTATCGAGTTTTAACTCTTCAAGATGGACCTTCAATTTATCCGGTACACACCTCTTAAACTCTTCCACCAACATCAATTCCTTTAATTTATCAAAATCAACCACCTCTTTGGACTTAAGCCAATCACTAGCATATTGTTCTTTAGACCTTGCAAGTTCTACAAACGTTTGCTCCCTACATTTTTGTAAGTTCCTGAAGCGTTGCCTATAGGCTTCAGGGACCAATTCATACGCCTTTAAGACAATGGCCTTCACACTCTCATAATCTGATGAAAGATCCTCCTCTAAAGTTACATAGACCTTTTGGGCCCTTCCCACCAATTTACTTTGAATAAGAGTGGTCCAATATTCTTGGGGCCACTCCAACCTTGCTGCTATTCTTTCGAAAGATACAAAAAATTCAGCCACATTATTTTCCTCAAATTGAGGTACAAATTTGAGAGCCTGCGCTAAATTAATAGCATGCGTTACAGACCTATTTGGAGAAGTGGGAGGGGAAGAAGGACCTACACCTCTCATGGCAATCTCATGCTGCCTCTCCCTTTCCCTTTCCTCTGCCTTAAACTTTTCTATTTCCAAATCCACCTTCCTCAAAGCAATTTGCCTATCCAAAATTTCTACAGATACCACACCACCTTTTTCAGATTTCACTTCTTGTTCCCCACCAGCCTTTACAGTTTTTATATATTCATAAATCTGCAATAACAATACACCCTTTTTTATAGACACCTCATATTCCAATTCAAAATGCTGCGCTACAATTATCAAGTCATCCCTGTTCAACTCTGCAAGCCTCTCTTGCCACCCTCTCCACTAAGGAGTTCTAATACATCAACAACCGACATAATGAACACCTATTCACAAAAAGCAATACACAAAAAACGCGAGGAGGTGAAAATATGCTGCCTAAAAAAACTAAACCCCAAGAATCAATTTTGCACACACCAGTGAATACACAGGAACGGAAAAATCCTGTCAAAACGGTCGCCACTTGTGATGGCTTGGATTAACCACCACACTATATCCAAATATAATAAATCAACAAGTATTCACCAACACAATACTAAATCCACAATTGGTGGAATAGTATCTCAACCTCTTAACCGTGTGCAAAAATCAATTCAAGGGGCAAAGAAAATACCAAGAAAAATCCTTAATTTTAATACATTAATATAAGTCAGAAATAATACCTGAACCTCTTCAGATACAAAAATAATATGAATATCAATTATACTTAATAACAACCACTTACCCAATTAACGATAGAAAAATAACTCATTCAAACACAAAAAGGAGGGGGCCCAGACAGGAAGAGAAAAGCAAAAGAGAGAATATCCTAACGAATACAATCTAATATCCCTAACAACTTTTATTTATAGTTTTCTGTGGCTCCTCTTGAAAGACAGTCACTCTCCACGTCTGGAGGATAAATCAAGGCAGTCGGGGTGTTAGGGCCCAAAACAGGATTAAAGTGCCGTGATCTCAACAAGAAGTCGTCTATATTTTATACAAGGGTTATAAATACCCTACCGTAGGACAGTGAGGTCCCCTTGGCTTTAATAACTGGACCAAGGGTATGGTAGAATTATCCGAAGATGAACTCTTAAGCTGCAGAGGGTAATGGATCCACAATATATTGGCGGGTGTACAGATCCTCAAAACAAGAAGCAAGTCAAGCAGCAAACCAAATGCCCAGGCAGAGGTCCAGAACGTAACTAACTCCTACTCTTGTAGGATAAATATAAGACCCCTCGTCCACCCAGGGCTGTGGGGGAGTGGGGGGAATGGAATGTACTGGGGAAGGCCTCACACCCACTCAGCACCATATATGAAAAAGACAACTGGCATTAGTAAAATTATACAAGGAGCGAACCACCGGAGAGGAGCAAACAAGCTAACAAAACAAAAATAACACTTAAGTAATTTACATTCAAAAATTCATCCAGGCTCAAAAATTATTACCTAATTAAAAGGCAACAACTGACAATATATATGTATATATATATATATATATATATATATATATATATATATATATATATATATATATATATATATATATATATACATACATACATACATATATATATATATATATATATATATATATATATATATATATATATATATATATATATATATATATATATATATATATATACATACATACATACATATATATATATATATATATATATATATATATATATATATATATATATATATATATATATATATATATATATATATAAACCATATTAAACTTTGAGCCCTAAACCTTGACTGAAGGAAGCTAGTGAACATCATTGAAGCAACAATTCCATGAATTCTCAAAGAACATCCCCCCCCCCAAAAAAAAAAAACAGCAGCCACCTGGTTGGTTATTCGACTCCTGAACAAATACTGTTGTTGGAAAAAGCTTACTGGATATTAGGAAGACCAGAAAAAGCTCCCTAATGACTGCTGTTGTAAATGGAACTTGAGAGAAGAATTTCTGTTAATTGTCTGGACATTTTGTATTCATTCTTAACTTCATCGAAATATGTTCTCCGGCTTTTGTCCAATTTTGAATTTAACTTCATTTTTAGATTGCCATTTCTATACCCGTCATTGATAATATTCAGATCTATCAGTCATATGTGTGTGTGTGTGTGTATGTATAGAGAGAGAGAGAGAGAGAGAGAGAGAGAGAGAGAGAGAGAGAGAGAGAGAGAGAGAGAGAGAGAGTCCCCAGCATCAGAACATCTGCACCGTTCCTAAATAAAAAGTAGCTCGACCTTTCCTCATGGCTGGAACTCCAAATGCATTCCGCCAGAATTTCCCGACCCATTTTCACGGTGTGGTTTCATCGCTCCATCAGTGATTTCCCTTTTTTGTTTTATTTTATTTTTTAACAGTTATCCATCCGACAAATCCAGTGGAGTCACTTTTATGCAAATATGAATATTCTGCTCAGTCGCTCAATCATTTTGTACTTCAGGTTTGTGGTAGGTTATTATAAATATTGGAATACTTTTGTGTGTCAGCGAGGCTGTGTATAGGTGTGTAGTTATGTATGTATATATGTATGTATGTATTATCTATTATGTATGTATGTATATATATGAAGTTATAAATAAGCCCATAGACAAGTATTTACAGTACAAAAACCTTATATTCTGAATAACTAACTTATGGATTCTGATCACTGGTGAATATGGAATGTTTGTGATCAAGAATCCAGAAGTTTGTTTTTCGAAAAATGGTTTTCGTCGCGTAACTAATGCTTTTGTGGGCCTTTTCAACTTACAGAACACTGTTAGATTACAGTAAGAGACACTCGTGTATGTATGAATGTATGTATGAATGCATAGAAGCATCGAGAAACTATGGAACAATGCAGCAGCTGCAACAACAACAGGACAACAACACCTGAGAATTGCAAGGTCGCTTTGAATGGTTCTCGGGAACCCCAGCATTCAATTTTAACCTGCCATTGAAATGCCCACCGTGGCATCTGCATATGACTGCGGCATCGACACAGATGCCGAGAGAGAGAGAGAGAGAGAGAGAGAGAGAGAGAGAGAGAGAGAGAGAGAGAGAGAGAGAGAGAGTTCAGACTGGACGAGAATCCCATTCGGAGGAAGATTCGATTCTCGGAATCATATGCGTCGAATTAATGTTCACATTTCATCTTCGTTATGTTATTCTGTTTTGATACAGAGGCTGTCTGCCTGCACAGTTTTTGGTCTTTTAGATTTACACCCACGGTAATTGTGATAATGATGATAATAACGCGTAATAGTAATAATAACAACAATAATAACATGCAGTCGATACTATTAGAATGTCGTCTACTAATACATGCATTATATATATATATATATATATATATATATATATATATATATATATATATATATATATATATATATATATATATATATATAATCAACATCCAATCGCGTGTGGAACAGAAATAAATTTCTGACTCACTTCGAGATCGAACCAGATCTTTCAACAAGGCTCGGTTGGCAGCGCCCTTGTCTTGTTCTTGAAAGACCTGGGCTCGATTCCAATGTGAGTCAGAAATTTAGAGAGAGAGAGAGAGAGAGAGAGAAAGAGAGAGAGAGAGACAGAGAGAGAGAGAAATGTAATAATGACTGACACGTATCCGCATTCCTCACAAAACCCAGCAAAACCAAAGGTGACGCAGGAAGGCGTAAACATAAAATACCGAAAATATTTCCAGTGAGCTTCTAAGAAGAAGCCAATTGAATAATGAAAGTCTGAGTCAACGATATTTAGGCGCTGTATATTCCAAACAGCCTCCTCCATCAGAGGCGATTCTCTGGAACAATTAGTGCTGGGAATTCATTCCCGAATGTCATGATGGTTGAAAGTTATCACGGTCAGAAGATTCCGGTAGGAATAAGTGACTTAGGAATTAATTCCAGTGATTCCTGTTTGATTGGTTTATAAAAATTCCGCCACAAAGCCAAGCACTGTTTGGGCACTTCCAGCCATTCAGTGCTTAAGACCGTGAAAAGAAGGAGTTGGAGTGGTTGGACAGCAATATGGAACAAAGAATAGAATAGATTATAGAATTTAGACCAAATGCTGCGATCTTTGGGGTCATTCAGCGCTGAAAAGGAAACTGAAAGTAAAAAGGTTTATTGAAAGGTGCAACAGGAGGAAAACCTTTTGCAGTTGCACTATGAATCAATTGTTAGGAGAGGGTTGAGGAAAGTCAGATGAAAGAAAGAGAATATGAGCGGAGGTACAGTAAAAAGAATGAAAGTGGATGCAGCTATTGGGCAATGGGATGGTGCAGGCTACCTTTAACTAATACCTACAGTGTGCCACGTAATGTGCACTGACGGCAGTACCCCGCGAGGGGCAGTGATTCGTAATGTAATTAGGTATGGTTTATGAATTATGAATAACACATTGTTATTAGAAATAAAAATTAGAATTAAAAATAAATATAAAAATTAAAATTAAAAATCAAAATTAAGAATGAAAATTAGAATTGAAACTCAAAATTAAAGGTAAAAACTAAAATTAAAAATAAAAATTAAAATGTTCTATTGGTCATCATTTCATCTCACAAAAGACTAATTTTCCGTACAGAATAATTAATAAACACCTAATCATACATTAAAATATTATATAAAACAAACTGAAAAATAAATTCCACGACAATTGCCAATGGTTGCATGCTTGCAAGCATTTCAATCAAATGAATAAATACATTCCATTCTAACAATCATCATCAGCATAGGAAGCAATTGCAAGGCAGTGCTTATGCCCGGCCCACAAACATGAAAGAGCCACATGGGCGTGTCACCTTGAGCACATGTCTCATCCCACACATCCTGGAGGAGGCCTCGGGAGTCCTTCAGGAATAAGAGACGACGGATTCCCTCCAGGCTTCCATGAAGGACTCTGTGTTGGTGGGAAGCGAGAATAGGGAAGGATGGCCTCCTTTATCCTCATTGGAGTTATCAAGTACAAAGTGCTCGAAGACATGTCCATTGTTTTCCAGAGAGAGAGAGAGAGAGAAAGAGAGAGAGAGAGAGAGAGAGAGTCTTACCAGGTATTTCCCAAACCAGGGGTACTGCTCTATTAAAGAAAAACATGATAAAGATTATCAGACTGAAATCGCATATTTAGATGTGTGATCAAAATATGCTGTCATTATAATTAATATAATTATGTCTTCAGTAAGAGGTAATTAAAGAACGTGAAACCCTCTGTAGAAAGGGAGAAAATATCGTGGAAGGAAAATTAAAACAAAATTATACAGTAGGAGCTTAAATGGAGCCAACAGTGAAAGTTTCCTTCTTAAATGGAATTATTGAAGCTTTTAAAGACAACTGTTGCTCCATCTCATTCCGTGTTGCTGCTCTTTGTCACGTTTCCGACTGAACTGCAAAATGATTTGGGAGGAAGGTCATGAAACACAAACATCTCCCAACGGGAGATGTTCGTGTTTCATGACCCGTTGGGACAGAAAGTGGCATTCTATTTTGCTACTTCATTTCATCATCAGTATCTCTCGATTTGCAAAGAGACACAGAAATGGAGCTCTGTTGTGATTGTAGATGCTACAAATGTCGTTTAATATCAAATTCACGCTA
>JANJGK010000027.1:8748163-8753163 GCA_039081455.1 Macrobrachium rosenbergii | reverse complement strand
ACAACGTTTTTATTAATCAAGCAAGGAATTTAATATTAATTAATTTCCCCATCTTACAAAGCAGCTAAAATGAAATTGTAATTCTTGTTCCATTTTTCTGTAATTCTTGTTCCTTTTTTTTCTTTTGTTCGAGGAAGGAAGGAAGATGTTTGTGAGGATGACAGAAAAAAACAGAAATTTTATCATAAATTATTTCAGCTATTTCTGGTGTTCTAAAAAACATTTCTGTAGTTATTCATAATGTTCTATTCCCCTCCCCTCTTCTGTTTCATGGAAAATCTAACCTCTTAAATTATCTATTACTATAGAGGAATGATAATTCTTTGATCCCATAGATCTTCCGATTTAACTGACACACCTCTGATTGTAGCTATGTCAGGAATTTCTGCTGTTTTTTTTGATTGGGTCATATCTCTTGGCGTTTCCCTAATTTTGTGATTACATTTTGGTATTAAGCATTGGCTGAGACTCCGGTGAATGTCATTAGAGTTTTTAATATAATCAAGTACCTGTGACATACGTAGTTAAATTTAAATTACGCATGTCACTACTGAAGTACCTTATTAATTTTTTTAGATTATTGAGGATATAACGGGACTAATATATGAAAAATTGACCATAACAATAAATAAATAAAATAGATAAATAGATAATACGACAAGCCAATCATCGCATGCGTACTTTTGAGCTGCAGTTGGGTTTTACATAAACATTACAATTGTCGACCATCGGTTGAGAAAGTGGAAGGAGTTCAACCCTGACACTTAGTGGAATGACAACGTGACTCCTCGACAGAATGTGAAGTGAGGAGACCGCACTCCATAGATCATTGGGCTGCAAGTACTTGGGGCGTTAGTGGAAAAAAGAACTGTTTTAAAAGGGTTTATGAAAGGTGCTTGAAGCAAATGTCGCGTCTGTAAATACAGGGAATCCGCCATGCCTTGCCTGTGTTTCTGGTTTGGTGTGAATTATAAAACCCTTGAGGCACTAAAGGCACCTTTTTTTTTTTTTTTTGACAATGCAAAATCAATATGAACCTCATCATAGCTGTCTCAGTCCCAAAGTAAAACGTCTTTTTCTGTTTTATAGTGCAGGAGTTACTGATAGTCTTAAATAGAATTGGACCGAGAGAATGAACAATCGGTAATCTGAAATTTCCATAACTTTTTTTTATCTATTCTTTAACAGAGATTATTTTCTAACTAACATTTGATTATGATAATTATCAAGTATCACATCCAAAGCTTAATGCACTTCATGGCTTGGGAAAATAAATAACATTCTACAGGTCATTCCAATGCAAGCAATGTTCTATATCACTGCACGCAGAAACGTACAAATGAAAATTTCCAAAAGAGAAAAATGGGCCCGTGCAATGAAGTTGAAGAAGCATGTCGACATAATCTCTAGGTAATCCAAAAATGGTTTCTGGTCGCTCGGTCCAAAAATGGTCTTCGGTCCCGGAGTGAGGAAATATCTGAAGAAAGAAAGGGCCTCTGGTCACCTCTGGCTTTTGGTCACCAAATCCTTAAGCATCATGATATTTCTTCTTCAGCAGGAATCTTGGAAAAAGGTCCTGCCAGATCTGAAGGGACCTGATTTGGGAAGGAGGGAGGAGGGTAGGACCTTTGAGCTCACAGAGCAAATGAAGGACATCCTCCTTTCATTAAAAGATCCTGCGGCCTCTGTGACGTCTCCCACTGGCTCTGCTGCGAAAAAGGATAGGATTCCCTTTGATGGATATGGAATGAGAGAGGAGTAAGGAGAGGTGGAAAAAGGGGACTGATTTTTCAGTATAATAAGGCAATACTAAATGAACAAATCTACGTGAATTGTACACTGATGTTGCAGGATGTCCTAGGATTGGGGAAGTTACTGGTTTCATAAAGTATTGCAACTTTAAAATTAATAATGTGAATATGTTTAATAAAAACAATATGCACATACACATACACATATGCTTATGCATATGCATGTGCATACACACACACACACACACACATATATATATATATATATATATATATATATATATATATATATATATATATATATGAAATTTTTTATCACACCGTGATTTATATTCAATCATGAAGCTACAAATGTCGCTTAATATCAAATTCACGCTACCTCGAGAATATCTCCGATGGAGAATTATCACCGAAGGGTAATTTATAAGTGATAAATGGATTGGTACTGCCGGATCACGAACCCTCGACACAGAACTTATCCAGCAACTCCAGTCGACGTTACCACTGAGCTATCATAACAAGAGCTGAGTGTTCCAAACATACCAATGAATTATCATGGCGGAGGTGGGTTAATGCCGAGGCTAGGTACAACTTCCCTGCTCACGATGGGTAAAAAAGTACAGCAGACTCGGCATTGACTTATACCTCTCTTGATAGCTAAGTGGTAACGTGGACTGGAGTTGCTGGATAAGTTCTGTGTCGAGGGTTCGTGACCCAGCAGTACCAATCCATTTATCACTTACAAATTCCCCTTCAGTGATAATTCTCCATCGGAGATATTCCCGAGGTAGCGTGAATTTGATATTAAGCGACATTTGTAGCTTCATACAGTATTTATGGGAAAATGTAATTTGCTGTCAGTTCTGCGAATGGTGGAAATATGTATTGTTTCAGTGAACAATAATCCATTAAAATCAGAACACATACTCATTCTCCCCATAAATGGATGAAAGACCTTTCACGAAATTTTCCTAGCAATCTAGAATGACCTCATCAGTCCAATCACTAGATTACCATGTATCAGTATTACCTGCACAGATCGAGTCCAGAATGAATCCTTGAAGTGTCACATCGCCACAATGAAGCGTAAACAAAGGGGTGGGGGGTGGAGGGCGGTTTAGCGCATCGCTGGCCCATCGCTAACACCCGAGTACTAAGAGTTTTTGGTGCTTATTGCAACGTTCTCTCCTGCCATTACTGGAATGGAAATTGTTCGCCCACGGGGAAAGGAAGCGCCCCAGCACGCCCACAGGCCTACCTGCCTCTCACTCCAACTGTAGAACCTTCTAAGATTTAAATTTATATATGTATATATATATATATATATATATATATATATATATATATATATATATATATATATATATATATATATATATATATATAATGATATGTATTTATGTATGTATATTTGTGCATTTGTGTTTGCTCACTTGTGCATACGTATGCATTTCGGGGATTGTTAAGAAATAAAACAGACTCACTTTAGCAGAATAAACGCAAAAATAAAAAAAAAAATCAGACCACAAAGTATCACAACACAAAGTTCATCGAGGTGATAATTGTATTCCTTTATACTTAAACAAAAAAAAGAATAAAATACAATTACGATGAAACCCACGAGAAGCCCCAACAATGGATATGAAATTGCTTGTTTGCATGAAGCTTTCCGCTTCATACCGGAACCTGGCACTCGTTACAGAGCGCCAAAATAAATCATAAAAGGCAGAAGACGAAGGTAAACAAGTAAACGAAAGGCTTCCTGCTGGGCGAGCCATTGTCGCCTCTGCTCAAGAATTATTCTTCTTCGGAGGAGGAGGAGAAGAAGTCCAAAGTATAATAAACATCTCTTGTAACCGGACGCATATGATACTTATCCGGACACAGGCGGACAGAAAAACACGTTCTTTTTATCTTTTCACTTATAAAGTAAAACAAGTTTTTTTTATGGAATGGGATTCCTGAATCCTGGTATTTCTCTTCAGGGAGGATTTAACACGAACACAAAAATGGCATCGGAATTTCCCCCTCTACGGGTGAGTTTACAAAATCAATATTAAGGATATTATTTCGTTAAGGGTGATAATTGGTATTATTTTGACACTTTTATGCCTCCCCTTTCCCCCCCTCTCCTTCCCCCTTCCCTCTGTCTCTCTCTCCGTTCAGAAAAGAAGAAGAAGAAGAAGAAGAAGAAGAAAGTTGTTCTTGTTCCTTGGACGATGGTGTCAATAGCTGGGCATTATGCCCCGCCCCCCTCTCATTCACTTATTGCCTTTTACCTCGGCTATGTCCCTCCGTTCTCTTCATTGCAATTTCTCTCTCTCTCTCTCTCTCTCTCTCTCTCTCTCTCTCTCTCTCTCTCTCTCTCTCTCTCTACTTGTAAAGGTACCTTAGGAAAACCAAGGCTTGGGTTGGGTGGGGGGCGTGGTGGCTGGGAGTATAAGTTTGGAGTTGATTCTTCTAAGCGAGTCCTGAGATATAAAGAGAAGTTAATATTTTTGTAATCTTCTTCAAGACTAAGTTTACTACAGGTTGGTTGTTTTGGGATTAGGTTGGTCTAAAGCCAACACGGGTTCTTCGCCCTTTGAAATGACGTTTATTTACAATTAGAGGACGTTATAATATCAGTGTTAATCTGACATGTCTTATCCCATATCTGTCTAAGTCTGGACTGCAAGATACTTATTTGTACTAACACTTGTTTATTCATCGCCTTATGCTTTCCTCGTAGGTCCTTTATAGAGGGGATGATGCAGGCACATGGGCATGATACCCACTTCTTGCTGCTGGTCCTGCTTGACGTTGCTAGTTGGGACTATCATATACAGATCCTTTTCCCCCAATGAAAACAGCTTTTCTATTTGTTTCTTCTCAAGGGCGTCGATGGAGGCATCCTGTCGTCTCCTTGAGGGAAGATGGCAGAGTGAATGAAGTCTGTGTGCCTTTGGGGCATCGCTCTCTGGTGGATGCTTAGGACCTCAGTTATTTGAAGTCTTTGTGGGTAGGGTTCACTGAGGGGTTGGCACTAATTTGTGGGCATCCACACAGTGCTGGAGGATGGTGCCCTGATCACGATGGGATTGCAAATTTCTCCAAAGACTAATGGGGGTTCTCCAGCAAAGCAGTTGTTGAGTGTCTGACATATCCTTTCAAAACATTTGAATGTCTATTACGTTGGTCGTCTTCAGCTTACCCAGGGGGCGGATGCAACTTCTCATCAGAGGAGGACTAACCATGCTAGGGCAGCAC
>JANJGK010000027.1:8725663-8743163 GCA_039081455.1 Macrobrachium rosenbergii | reverse complement strand
CCATTCCCAGTGTAATTCACCTGAAATCTAATGAATGAAGAAAGAAGCGAAATAGTAACTGTGAGAAACACCTGCTCTACTTTTCCTTTTCATCCTTTTAATCCTATTTCTTCTCTTCCCTCCTGAGAGGCTGACGCCAGGTTGAGTCATCTCTCAAAAAAAGGTAGTCGACAAGTAAGTCTTCAAGGGTACAATTATTATTATTATTATTATTATTATTATTATTATTATTATTATTATTATTATTATTATTATTTTTATAAAAATATATATATCATTATATATTTCCATTTAAATCAGTGTGAATTTTTTTCACCATAATTATTATTATTATTATTACTGATGAAAGCTTGTTGTGACGTTTCCAATATATATATATATATATATATATATATATATATATATATATATATATATATATATATATATATATATATATATATATATATATATATATATACATAGTGTGTGTGTGTGCGTAGCAAAACCAAAGAACGAAATAAAAACAGCACCACAAGTCTGAAAAAAGCTACTATTCCTTACAGCCTCTCGCCAACATAAAACCCCTAAATAACAACCATAATTTCCACGTGAGGTTCAGAACTCTAACCCATTAGAACCTCCCGGAACTGTAAGTTGGTCTCTGAACTCGAAAAACGATGCTTTAATTAATAAATAAATAAAACAGAAGTTAAAATTCATTATCATCTCAATGAATAATTCTTACACACGGAAGGGAATGCGACCCAAGAAGCATCATGCATTAATGTCTCTTAGATGTTAATTAAACGTAAATATATGAATATGAAAAGCGAGGCCAAATTGCCAAAAGCATCAGCATCAGACGGAATCAGATTAGATGTTGTAGTGTGGAAGGTGCCGCTGCGTTTGCTAGGAAGTGGCTACGAGGCTTCCATAAGAGAGTTTTTTTATTTTATTTTTATTTTCCCAACAGTGGCTACGCAGCTTCCATTAGAGGATTATTTACTTGATTTTCATTTATATTTTCTCTATAGTACTGTCGTAAGTAGGGGATACGGTACGAAATGTTCACTTTCATATAAATTATCAGAAGATAGTCAGTCCTGTTGGCTGGGCTTCTAAAGTGCTTTGAAACTATTTAGGGAGGCAATAAAAGGATATATATATATATATATATATATATATATATATATATATATATATATATATATATATATGTGTGTGTGTGTGTGTGTGTGTGTGTGTGTGTGTGTGTGTGTGTGTGTGTGTGTGTATCACACATTACCACAAGTGAAAAATAAGAAACGGGTAATGTGTGATAAATGAATCACGTACAGAAGTGATAATAATCATCATATATATGTATGTATATGTGTGTGTGTAAATTTCTGACTCACATCGGGATCAAACCCAGGTCTCTCAATAGAAAAGTTAAAGCCTAAGGCACAGTTGTACTCATGTTCCAACTTCTTTTATGACTAGAGTGGTTTAGTTGGCAACAGCTTTGCCTTTCAATTGCAGACCTGAGTTCGATCCTGATGTGAGTCAGAAATTTATTTCTGTTCTACACGTAATTTTCTGTTGATATATATATATATATAAATATATATATATATATATATATATATATATATATATATATATATATATATATATATATATATATATATAAACACACACACACACAGACTATTAAGACTTGTAATATCTAACCCGGAAAGAAATGGAAAGAGCTTCCAAAACCACATCCCCAAACCCACGCTCTCATTCTGCCACCTGATGCAGTTCAAATTTCAGCCCCAAAAGGGACTCTCTCTGTCAGGCAAAATCCCTGAGCAGAATATTAATAACAACTCGGGAGCAAAAGTCGTTTCCCCATTTAGAGGATAACAGCTAAAATTGACGCACGAGAGACTGGCAAAAAAAAAAAAAAAGGTCAAATACGGGGTTTTGCCTGAAAAATACGATAAAGTGTCTCTCCAAACATTCGGATCCGAGAGTCGCCATCAAATCTGTGGCTTATTCCTGTTGCTGTCTGTTCTCTATAAAATGTGGCTTGGAAATTCAAAAGCGAATGTCGGAAAAACAACATATTGAAACGAATAACTGAATCTGCCTGTACGGCAAGCCTCTGTAGCCATGGCTTTAATTGATATGAAACCATTTTCAGAGGTGTTAAATGGTTTATGAAATATTAAGAAGCTTTATATATTTGTCCCTTCATATTCAAATTCCTTTGGATGTGCTTTCTTTAAAACACAAAGTCAACGTTATTTTTTCTTTTACATAATATATGTAAGGAACAAATACGCACAAGCATTATATATACAATACATACATACATACATACATACATATATATATATATATATATATATATATATATATATATATATATATATATATATATATATATATATATAGTCGTATATATGTATATATATATATATATATATATATATATATATATATATATATATATATATATATATATATATATATATATATATATATATATATATATATATATATATATATATATATATATATACGCACTGCAGGCCTTAAATCCAGGTGAGAGCTAAAAGGAACCTTTTCTTCCAGTGATGGGATTGGAACACTCTCACACACACACACACAGTAAAAGTGACGAACTACTGTACTTAGATGTTTCGTAGACTGGTACAGTTTATACAGAGTGACGACAACTTGTCCTAACAAAACGATATCCTGGACAAACACCAAGTTACAAAGCGCTGACTTCTTCATTCGGCTAATAATAATATTTCTCCTTTCCTATTTCTCTTCTTTTTTTTCTCTTGATTCTTCTTCTTCACTGCCACTCGTGTTGGAGAGAAACTCCAAGCGAAATCTATTTCCTTTTAGGAGGAGGGAAGTTGAAACGCCACCTGCAGACATGCGACCTAATTCAGAGCGGGGCTCCCCCCCCACCCCCACTATGGTGTCCCTCTAGAGAAAATGGATTACTTCGACACAGGTCTGTTTCGTGGACAGAGAAAGACTATAAGAACTGACTTTCCTTCTGAAGGGAAATAAGATTTTCATAGTAGTGTCATTCTGATCCTCAGGATAGTATTAGTGTTGTATTACCAAAATGGAAAATGAAACATTAGGAATTAATTACTGAGAAAAAGTTGACTATTTCGACACAGGTCTGTTTCGTGGAGAGAGACAGACTTTAGTTGACTTTCGTCCTGAACGGAAATGTCAAGGGAACAATAATATCAGTGTTAGATTTCTAAAAAGAAAATTGAATTAGAGAAATGAATTCCTTACTGCTTTTATATTCGTGTAGTAATGTTAGTAAAGTTAATAAGCAAAGCTGCAAAATTCATAATATTTTCTCTGAAAAGGCTGATGTAAGAAATTAACTACACTGTCAAAATACTTTGCAATACACTTAGATAATATCTAGAGAGTAAAGTTTGCCCGTAACTGAGGGCCTATAACAGACAAGAACCGGAAGTGAAAGTCGAAATAGAGGAATGACAAATATTGTGGTTGCTTTGAATTTTATCACCAAGTAAATTAATATGCATTTCAAAGCGAATAGATAAATAAGAAAAAATGACTTTTCACCCACCTAATCAGTTAGTCCCCCATGCAACTATGGGAAAGACTGTGGGGTGAGTGAGAAACAAACATATGAGGTAATCTTTCAGTTTATTGGAAATCATTTGCAAATAAAAGGTTCAACACTGATGTAAATGTTCTTAACGTCATAATTATGAGGTTGACCGGCCTTTTTGAAAGTGCGTCTGTATCTGTGAATCACCCCTTTTCAGATAAGCCATACCTGGGCAAGTCTATAGAATGGTTTTAAGAAATGAAGACATAAAATGGGTTTGTTTGTGTGTGTTTGGATTAAAGTTTGTGTTATTACAGAGTTGTGTGAGAAGTTTAGGAACAGAGGAAGCTAGATGTTGCGTGTATGGATGCAGAGAAAGTTCATGGCAACTTATTGACTAAGATGAAATGTAAAGTACCAGAATGTATGGTGTTAGGTCGTGTGGAGAAATTAATAAAATGAAAGTAGTGGTACTGTTATGTGATAAGAAACAGGGCATTAAGAGTGGCTGTTTTAACTTCTTTCATCTTCTCTGTTTGCTATATTTCCAAGTAATTTTTGAATCGTGAGTCTTTTTTTAACTACTTCTACAAGTGATCTATGGTCAGGATCACTATTTTTACTGATTATTTTCCCGGTGACTCTGTTTTATGTCGTCCCTTCGTTCATCCTTTTGTCTCTCGTGATGTGCAATGATCACCTGTCCCTCCTTGCCTTGCTGCTGCTGAGTCTGAACTTCCAACTCTAAGAGGATGAGAAATATCTGCGGCAGACGTTCGGCTTTCCTAACTCGCTGAATGGTTCACCTCGTAGTTTGTCTTGGCAGATGTTTTGCAGACGGATGGATGCCCTTCCTTCCTGCCTCCAACACTCCTCATATATATATATATATATATATATATATATATATATATATATATATATATATATATATATATATATATATATATATATATATATATACATATACATATATATATATATATATATATATATATATATATATATATATATATATATATATATATATATATATACGGGCTTGGTAAAATGGATGTTTGAAGAGGAAATTATAATTTACTTTCACTGATTCGAAAGTTGGACATGAAATTCCTTGAAATGTAGGTCGAATATTGTGTACCTTATAATGAACACTGGAACTCTGTTTCCTCACTCACATGTTACCCTTGTGATATGTATATATGTGTATATATATATATATATATATATATATATATATATATATATATATATATATATATATATATATATATATATATATATATATATATATATATATACATATATATGAAAAGAGAAAAAAACAGAGCGTATGCCCTCTAGAATCACAACAGACCTCCATTTCTGTGTCTCTTTGCAAATCAAGAGACAATTGATGATGACGAAATGTAGAAAAATAAAACTTCGCCTTCTGTCCCAACGGGAGATGTTTGTTTTTCATGACCCTCCTCCCAGATCATTTCGCAATTCAGTCGGAAACGTGACAAAGAGCAGCAACGGGGAATGAGATGGAGCAGCAGTTGTCTTCAAATACTCCAACGATCCCATTTCTGAAGGAAACTTTCCCAGCTGGCTCCCTTTCACCTCCTACTGCATTATTTTCTGCTTAGGTTCCGAGTTCTTGAATTACCTCTGACTTAAGATATAATTACATAAGATATAATTACATCAACTATAATAACAGCATATTTGCTCATTTATCTATACTTGCGGTTTCAGTTTCAAACCTTTACGTTATAGAAAATGGCATGCGTTTCCCTATGTTCATTTCTATTTTGTGTGTACCATCCACCACCTCCCCACAAAGGATGGGCTAAATACCAACGGGCATTCTCTCTCTGGGCAACAGAGTACCTAGAAGCACCAGGGGCAAGACACTCCCGCCACTGGCCTGCCTAAAGGAAAATTTGCAAAGTAAAGATGCCTTGTTTCAGGCTCTTTGGAAGAGTAAAGGAAATTACTGCGCATAACAAAATCTTGGTATTTTAATAATAATTCATTTCCTGAATAATTTAGACATCTGATATTATTAACAGCGTCAAAATTACTCATGAGGTTGTGAAAATCATTTTAAAATGCGTCGTTGAAGTGCAGACTTCAATATTATAATAAAGATTAAAAATAAAGTTTAATCATATTCACCAAAGGCTGATTTTCCGAACAGAATATTTTGTAAAAAATCTAAGTTCGTCTTAGAATAGAAGATAAAAAAAATTGAAAATAAATTCCACGACAATTGCCAGTGGCTGCCAAAGAAGTCTATTTCTGGAAGTAATTAACACAAGGCAATTAGTGCTAAAAAGTCGCGAGAAAATGGAGTCAGTTCCACTCAGCTTTTTTTTACATTTTTTTTTTAATACCCAGCCTTCCCTGCTCCCGAGAGCGTGAAATTGTTTCTGATATCTGTAATGCTTCTACCAACCCTTCTAGTTTCTCTCTCTCTCTCTCTCTCTCTCTCTCTCTCTCTCTCTCTCTCTCTCTCTCTCTCTCTCTCTCTCTCTCTCAGGAATACAATGGGCATGTCTTCAAGCACTTTTACTTGATAGCTCCCATAAGAATAAAGGAGGCCATCCTTCCCTGTTCTCGCTTCCCACCAACACTGAGTCCTTCGGGAGAGACTGGAGGGAATCCTTCGTCTCTTATTCCTGAAGGACTCCCGATGCCTCTTCCAGGGTGGGTAGGATAAGACATGTGATAAAGGCTCTTTCAAGTGTTTGTGGGCGGGGCATAAACGCTGCCTTGTAATTGCTCCCTGTGTTCATGTTGACTGTTAAAATGAAATGTACTTATTCGTTGTATTTCAGTGCTTGCAAGCATGCAGCCACTGGCAATTGTCGTGGAATTTGTTTTTCAATTTCTGTATTTTTTTCTGATGTCAACTTAGGATTTTATAAAAGATTCTTTGCGGAAATTCAGTCTTTTGTGAATATGAAATGAGGACCGACAGGGCATTTGATTTTCATTTTTAATTTCAATTTTAATTCTTATTTTTAAGTTTTATTTTAAATTTTATTGTTATTCTTAATTTTAATGGTTTTTTTAATTTTGATTTATATTTTAAATTTTTATATTTTAATTTCTGTTTTTAATTTTTATTTTCATTTCTAATAACTATGCGTTATTCATAATTCATAAATCGTACCCAATTATATCAGGAATCGCTGCCCCTCAGGGGGTAGTGCCCTCAGTGCACATTACGTGGTGCACTGTAGGCATTACTTAAAGGTAGATTGCAGCGTCCTTTCATCCCCTATCTCCACCCACTTTCATTCCTTTTGCTGTACCTCCGTTCATATTCTCTTTCTTCCATCTTACTCTCCACCTTCTCCTAACAATTGATTCATAGAGCAACTACAAAAGGTTTTCCTCCTGTTGCACCTTTCAATAGACCTTTTTTACTCTCAATCTCCCTTTCAGAGCTGAATGACCTCATAGGTCCCAGCGCTTGGCCTTTGGCCGAAATTCTATAATCTATTCTATTCTTTGTTCCATATTGCTGTCCAACCACTCCAACTCCTTCTTTTCACTATCTTAAGCACTGAATGGCCGGAAGTACCCCAGTGCGTGGCTTTGTAGCCGAATTACCAGTTATCATAATCAATCAATGAACCAGGAATCACTGGAATAAATTCCTGAGTCATTTATTCCTACCGGAATCTTCTGACCATGATAAAATTCAATCATCATAACACTCGGGAGTCAATTCCCAGCTGTAATTGTTTCAGAGAATCACCTCTGATGGATGGAGGAGGCTGTTTGGAATATACAGCGCCTAAATATCGTCGGTTCAGACATTAATTATTCAATTCGCCTCGTGATAAAAGCTCACTGGAGATGTTTCCGGTATTTTATGTTTACGGCTGCCTGCGTCGCGTTTGGTTTTGCTGGATTTTGTGAGGAATGCGGATAATGTGTGTCGGTCATTAATATATTTATATTTCTCAGTTGCTCTCTGTCATATATTTTATATATATATATATATATACACATATATATACACACTGCATATATATACATAAATTTATATATGTAGATATATACATATATAAATTTATGTATATACATACTATGTATTTATATATATATGTATATATACATATATATACATAGTATGTATATACATAGTTATATATATATATATATATATATATATATATATATATACATACATAAATATAAATGCATATATATATGTATATATATATATATTTATGTATATACATATATATATGCATGTATGTATGTATGTATGTATATTTGACTTAATGAAAGGGAAGAGGGAAGTTAAATGAAAACAAGAAAACCGACCGCGAAATTATTTAGGAGAGGTACCTTTCAGATTTTTTGATCCTGTGTATACACACACACACACACATGCACGCACACATACACATACTCACACACATACACACATGCACGCACACATACACATACTCACACACATACACACACACAAACACACACACAAACACACACTCACGCTCACGCTCTAAACATTCACAGCAAGGGAGTCTGGCGTTTCAGAAGGCAAGGGATTTTTTTATTGGATCAAAGAAGGAATCTAAGCTTGTCCTGCAATAGTTCATTAACTATATATATATATATATATATATATATATATATATATATATATATATATATATATATATATATATATATATATATATATATATATATATATATATACAGTATATATATATATATATATATATATATATATATATATACAGTATATATATATATATATATATATATATATATATATATATATATATATATATATATATATATATAATATAATATACTATAATATAATATGTAATCTTCAGTGCAGCACGAAGGAACGCGTGCTTGAGAATATCACTAAATCCACGTCAGCAGGTGACCTTCTGACGTGGATTTGGTGGTATATATAGGCGGTCTTAAATCATAATATATTATTTTGACTACATTAGTTGGAAATTACATCAGTCACGCTTCATAGTGATAGTCTGTAGAATTTATATTATCTAACCCCTTTGATTTATTCATTGAGATATATATTTTTGTTTCACATAAACTCACTTATTGCGTAACTTGGTTGCAAAGCAGTGAAGACACTTGTTTTTCGAGAATGATAAATTACCTGGACGAATATAATACTGTTTTTCTTTTATTTTGATTTATATCACCAGTGTCTCCAGCCATCATTCTCAACAAACATTCGTACAGAATTTCTTTCCTAAAGGTTTTAATTTCATAAAACACACACAATGCAAATACCACAAAGTATTACGACCTGTAACTAACACACATTCTTGCTGTGCATCTCCGTTGGGTTGGAAAGTCCGTTGGCCCACACCAGGCTTCCTATTACTATCCAGCCTTATCTTAGCGCAAGATTCCGACAAAGCCAGCATTAGCTAAACCACCCAACCGAGAACGAAGGAAAGTAGAGCCGTTGGCGTCAGGTCTTGTGTAACAGGAGCCAGAAATGAAAGAGAGTTCTAAATAACGATGTTATATATACTCGTATATGGCCCCAAGGGGAATGCCTTTGCCCAACATACTTACAGAAGCACAGTCGTGCGTTTTGGTGTTAGATGTTCATGGCAGTTTGTAGTGTGGCTGATTGTACGGTTGTGTTGTTGTAAAATTGTAATGGGGAATGTAGTGGGCTTAACCTTCTTTCGTTTAGGAGGGAACAGGAAGTTGGTCTGATTTTGAAGAAAAATAAAAAAAAAGGGGATTGAATTTTTGAGGATGATGATTATGAATCCATATTAAGAAATGATGTTATGTGAACAAATAACATCCCATCAGGAATGACTGACAATCGGACTAGGGAAATAACACCGCGAGCAAAGAATAAGAGATTTCAAGAATCGTAAAACAAATTAGAGAAGATTCTCACTCGCGAACAACTGAAATCTAACTCTGTAATCTTAAAAGAACGCAGTAAATGACAGCTTGATAAAGAGAGATAATATAAATACAAGTGCTATCGCAAAGTCAGTAGATTTAATTCAGTCTTAAATATACTTTTAAAATCAACATGTAAGTTGCAATGTCTCTCTCCCCGTGAATTGATTTCAATCTGATATTTTGTGATAAGATCTAGTTTCCCAATTATGATTAAAACCCATTTTTTTTTTTTTAGATCTTTGCGTCAACGACGAGTAATGATCTGGCTCTGAAAAAGAATATCTTTGAAGAGCTTTTAATATATAATTAATAAAATTCACTGTTGAACACTTTCTGCCTTCCATCATTTGAGATACGATGTCAGTTTAAAATAAAATATGTGCTTTGCACTTTACTGAATGATATATATTTTAAAAATAAGGTTGTAGAGAGAGAGAGAGAGAGAGAGAGAGAGAGAGAGAGAGAGAGAGAGAGAGAGAGAGAGAGAGAGAGGCCAGCGACGTCATAATCCCCGTTCCAAGCACCCATAATGCACGATTAATGCAATTCGCAAAAATCCTGCGCGCGAAAGTTGGCGTCGGTCTCTCTCCGAAAACGAGTTCTTTTAGAGTTATGTTGAGGTTCTTAGTTACGAGAGAAGTTCGGGAATCCTTTTCAGGAAGAAGAGCCCAGATGGTGTGTGTGTGTGCAAAACATGTGCATCCATTACATGAAAGCATGGAGACTTGGTCTCGTAAGTGCAAACGGCGAGAATCACAATTGGTAGACATGGCGGGATTTCAGAATCGTCTGAAATGCAGCGGAAATGGCCATGTGGCACTGTCCCTTATATCAGGCTAATCCTCAAGACTTTATTCTTTTTTAACTTGTGAGGGAAATATACAAAGAAAGGGAAGCTGGAATATGGTTTAAAGATGTCCACTGTTTAAGCAAGTGTTCAAAAAGATAGTGATTTGTTAAAATAATATTAATAATATTTGGAGGGTAATATCACTCATTATAGACTTCATTTCTGAAAGGTTTGTTAAAGTTTTAAATAGAGGGAATTCATATTATTGTTTTTACTTAAGACCTAAGTTCTGTAGGGTTAACTGAATTCTGTATAAATATTAGTTGTACTTGAATTGCAGAATTGCTTTTATTTGTGATATTTTGTTTGAAGTAGGCTAATGGCAGATTAGTTTCTGTTAATATAATTAACAAAATCCATTACACATACACATACACACACACACCATACATTATATATATATATATATATATATATATATATATATATATATATATATATATATATATATATATATATATATATATATATATAGTTTTTGTTAATTAAATATTAGCATATTAATGCTAGACTGAGATTACCATTTCAGTTACCTGTTTTCGGTAGAGAGATAACAAATAAACATTACATATCAGCCCAATTTCCTAGAAGCAACAGACTGGGGAACCCATCCAAAAGTAATAACACCTTTTCAGAACGAAGATAGTTTTGCACACTTCCACAAACATTTCACCTGCCAGTTCCTTTATAATTCATTTTAATTATAGATATCAAAAGATAAATATTTCCGTTATTTAAAACCCGAGATGGGCAAATCACTCTTTGAGAAGAGTTAGTTGGAATTATCCAGTAAATAATGAAGGAAAGGGAATTTCCAGAAAATCCTTTCTGTTCCTTTCTATCGCTCTAATGCTCTGTAATTGAAAGCGTCTCGTCCACTTCGCTGGAAGAGAATTAATTCCATACCGTCCTTTATGCTGTGCCTCAGTTCATCTGAATTACAAATGACGTTCATAATCAGGACTCTGTATTATGTGTTGGTGATTCGTCTAATGTCTTAGTATGTGAAGCGTCTCTTTCTCTCTCTCTCTCTCTCTCTCTCTCAAAAGTTAAAGAGATTATGTTGGAAGTTGTTTTGTCTCTGTCAGCAAAACCTTGGAAGGTGTTTCATTCGGTTTTCAAGCAGAAAACTGTACGTACTCGTGAGTTTCCTGTTGCTATCTATATCTGTCTATCTGTCTATATATATATATATATATATATATATATATATATATATATATATATATATATATATATATATATATTCTCTCTCTCTCTCTCTCTCTCTCTCTCTCTCTCTCTCTCTCTCTCTCTCTCTCTCTCTCTCTCTCTCTCTCTCTCTCTCTATATATATATATATATATATATATATATATATATATATATATATATATATATATATATATATATACATACATACACACACAACGCCTTATTGGTGACTCATTACCGCTCGTATCAGAGAATGCTGAAGAAGTGTGTGGCAATTGTCTTTGGTTGGGTTTCTTGCTTCGGAGATTTGGGCTAATTTAGTTTTTCTTTAGGGGGTAGGGATTTCCTAGATATTTTTACATTCCTCCTCCTCCTCCTCCTCCTCCTCCTCCTCCTCCTCCTCCTCCTCCTCCTCCTCCTCCTCCTCCTCCTCCTCCTCCTCCTTCGTCTTCTACTTTCCCATTTTCGACATCTGACAAAAACCGCTTTCGATTTTGGCCGTGTCCTCCTCTGTTTCCCTCCGCATTGAGGAAATGTTTTCCTCAACCTTGGGGGGAGGAAAGCGGAATTCCTCATGCGTGGAGGAAAAAAGGTTTTGACTCTGGGAGTCCAGGCTATGTGGCAATGAAGACTGAAAGTAGTCCAAATATTGTTATGGGGAGGGAGAGGGGGAAGGATTTTTGTTTGATTTTTTTCCTTTTTTTTAACGTCATTCGAAAAGTATATAAACTTTTTATTCCTGGAATTTTGATGGAAGTTTTTTCTTCTTCTATCATGACAACATATAGTATACACCAACATTATACAGGAGGTGTTCGTGTATAACTTTAAATAAATGATTAATTAACTGTACAAATACATTTAAAAACAAAACTCTAAAGAGCTTTGGAGAATCTCTAATCTGTAGGATTCTCCTTTTCCGTCTGACAGGGAGAAGAAGAAGAAGAAGAAGAGATACTAACAAAGAACAAAAACAAAGACGAGCGGAATTGTTTACAAAACTGGTGGTAGAGACACTTATGGTGGATCAGGTGAATTTTTCGTTTTGTGAAAGTATCCAGGTCTCGTCTTTAGAAAATTAAAAAAGGGAAATAATTCGTCCCTGTTTTGACGAATTGGCGTATCCCATTTTTTCTAATTAGTTGAGTTTTCCAGCCAAAGTGTCTCAGTTTTTAATAATTGTAACATCTCAGAACTTCAGCTATATATGTTGTCTTATTTACAAACGAAGCTTCCTCAAAAGTTGAGCTAAGGAGAAGCTCCGAATGATATCAAAATATTTGAAGCCCATTTTCTCAGAACGGGCAAAGAATGGCTTAAGCCAGTTCGTCAGACTAGGGAGGAATTGTACCGACTAAACTTGTGATTTACTTAAAATTCAGATGAACACGAGAGTAACATTCCCACTGAAGCCTCAGCATCAGAGTAAATTGGAATCAGACTTTTTCCAGCTGTGATATCTCGTTTCTGAGACGATCAACCTTTATAATTACTTCATCTGAGTTTTATTTCTGCATTTATATACATTTTTTTTTCAAGGTGAAATGATTATTTTATTTCATAAGTGCCCTATATATCAATTTGAATAAAAATCCCACACCTAAAATTATTATTTTTCAGTGGTGGTTTTCCTCAGGAAAAAGTAATATTTTTTTTCCAAGACAGCTGTGTATGGATTTTATTCTTCCATAGAGATTGTGTTGTTCTAACCACATAAATCCTTTTTAAAATCATAAAGGGGAAATAATTCTATCGACTGAACTTGTGATATCCCTAAAATTCAGATTAGCTCTAGAATAAATCAGAGCAAATTGGAAACATGATTTTTCCAGCTGTGATATCAGGTTTCTCTTCCGAGTTCTGACAGTCAATCATTCTAAAGAACACTTCAACCGATTTATATAAAATTTCGCTTTCATCGCACGATTCATTAAACTCGTCGTCATCAACGATTTGAAATATCAGTTTGATCAGAGATTGAAATGTATGAAACTCTGACGGAGAGAGAGAGAGAGAGAGAGAGAGAGAGAGAGAGAGAGAGAGAGAGAGAGAGAGAGAGAGAGAGAGAGATGGTTGCAAATAACGACTGTTAGTGTGGTGGGCTGAGTCATAAAGATTCTCCATGACCAATAAACTTCAATTCGCACAAGTGATTTTATTCACTTTTGTTTGGAATCATGATTGGAATCGAACCATTTTTAATCCCAGGAAGACTCTCAATCAGTCATTGATGGCACAGAGGGGGTTATTGCGGAGCCCATTTTTAATGAGTGATATTGGCAAGTGGACTAATTAACGTCATAGTAAGTTGATACTGTAAGTGTTCTAACTTATTTTTAGATGTAGATATCAAATTTCAAAGTAAGATTCTCTCTCTCTCTCTCTCTCTCTCTCTCTCTCTCTCTCTCTCTCTCTCTCTCTCTCTCTCTAACGTGCGCACACACGTAAACACACACACACACACACACATATATATATATATATATATATATATATATATATATATATATATATATATATATATATATATATATATATATATATATAGTGCCCGTGAGTATGTATATTTGTGTGTGCGTGTTACAATTTTCTGTCAGCAGGAACTCCGAAACGATTCACTTTTGAAATCCCAAAGAAGCAAATACCACCACCTGTTATGATTTAAAAAGTACATAACAAACTTTGCTCTTTAAAATTAGCTCCTTCATCGTGTAACGGAAACAAGACGAATGACGGTGACCTAACCAAACAGAATCCCAGGTAGACATTGATTAAGAAGGTACGGTAATTTACGTCTCGCCAAGGAAATGGGGACCTAATTGGCCCCTTCCCTGGGCCGAGGGGAATTTGTATGCGCCCACAGGACGAGGCATAATTAGTGGGTCCTCTCCTTCAATTAGCGGCGTGAACGATAATACTCTTTAGTCTTGAGAGAGATCGATGACCAAAGGGTTATGAAGGCAGCAATGAGAACCACTTACTCACTTTGGTTCCTCAAGGGGAGGATTTCCTCACTCGACCCATAGCAGTTACCCGTAGGATCTATAAATAGGATTTCTGTTTTTAAATGTAATCTTTAGAATTGTTTAACAGGCAAACTTTTTCTAAGTAACGAGAATTGCCATGTAGCCTAAAGGAATGATGTTTTTTCTGAATTTCTCACCACATCTACACATTCAATTTACATTATGGTTAAACAATGTAGCTCTCTTGCGTTTACTACTGAGACTCCTAACAAATGATTCATATTGCAGCTGCAAAAGGCTTGCCTCCTGTTACACCTGTCAGACCTTTTTACTCTCAATTTCCGTTTCAGCGCTGAATGGCCACATAGGTCCCAGCACTTGGCTTTTGGTCTAAATTCTGTTCTATACTATAGCGGTCCTTTGCTTTTGAAGGAGAATGTTTGCTTTCTTAAGAGAATTTATTGCAAGGAAATTCTGCTTTTCACTGAATAAACACGATTCGTGAAAAGGAATGATCAAGCTTGTGTCACACTACTCATCTCATTCACTCCCCCCCCCACCCCCCCACCCCGTCTCAGAGGGAGAGAGGAGGGATTTTAGAACAGAGCCCTCTCCATCCTTCCCCAGTCACCGTCATTCCCCGAGAGGCGTTTCTTTTTCCCTCTTTCGAATTCCTTTCACTTTGCGGTGTCCATTATTGACTGTATCAGGCCATATTCTTTCAAAGCTGCTGATACTGCTTTTGCGTGCGCTACAGGCACACACACACACACACACACACACACACAAGCATTTTCTGCTTGTACAGACTTCATTTACCTCGGACGCTGTCCTCAGAGCGAACAGACTCTTCTTTTCGGCTTCCATTGGATGCTGAACGGACGCTTTGGGATCTTTTTTTTCTGGTTTGTTTATTTATAGCGGCAGATAAGTTGGTGGACTTGTTGTCTTTGCTGGCTCGATATATTTATATATATTTTACCTTTCGAGTAAATACTGAAAGGTTTATTCGGTATATACATATATATACAGTATATGTATATATGATGTATGTATGTATAACTGAATAACGAGAATATGGAACGTGATGAATATATAAATAAAGACAAAATCCACAAAGGAAAGAGAAACAATGGAGTTCTGCGAGGCCTTTCGACTGTCGTCCTTTACTTAGCAGACTATTGATATGCGTGTATGTATGTATATATATATATATATATATATATATATATATATATATATATATATATATATATATATATATATATATATAATGAGACTGGAATTCCCTTCAGGATGAAGTGCACTGTAGGCATTACTTAAGGTTCTTAGCAGAGTCCCTTCGGCCACTAGCTGCAACCCCTTTCATTCCTTTTTATGTATATATATATATATATATATATATATATATATATATATATATATATATATATATATATATATGATATTATATATATATATATATATATATATAATGAGATTGGAATTCCCTTCAGGATGAAGTGCCCTGTAACCATTACTTAAGGTTCTTTGCAGAGTCCCTTCGGCCCCTAGCTGCAACCCCTTTCATTCCATTTACTGTACTTTCGTTCATATTCTCTTTCTCCTACCGTACTTTTCACCTTCTCTTAATAATTGTTTCATAGTGCAACTGCTTTGAGGTTTTCCTCCTGTTACACCTTTCAAATCTTTTTACAGTCAAATTCTCTTGCAGTGCTGAATGACCTCACAGGTCCCAGTGCTTGGCCTTTTGCCTAAATCCTATATTCTATTCTATTTTATTCCGTTTAGCTGGTTTAATTTGGAATTCTCAGAGGTCTTCTGTCTTCCCAAAATCTTTTCTACCTTCCTTTTTTCAAGGGGCGAGTCCCTCATCTGTGAACGGGTCTTATTAACAAAAAGCTCTTTATGCCCTTCTCAGTGCTCATTCATGATAAAAAAATTAAAGAACCATTCTCTTGATACAGGTGATTTCACAGTAAAAAAAAAAAAATCCTGAAATTCCTTGACCTGAGGAAATTTCGGATGACAAATTCAGGCAGCTTTGTTTTCTCTGGGTCTGAGATAAAGAAGCTTCGTGAGATGCCATACTTTCTTTTCCCTTTGCCTGAAGGAGAAAGCTCCACTTTCTTTCCCCTCGTTTGAAAGGCTAAACTAACTGGGCCCTCTTCCCCTCGTATGTAAGGATGTAGAGAATCTTTCTTACCTGTTGCACGAGATCAGCCTCTTCCTCTTCGTCTCTGGGGCTGTGGTGATAATAAGCTTAAATTGGCTACAGTGACGCTGCCTCTCGTCAGGTCCTGCAAATCGCCAGGTCTTTTTTTTTTTTTTTTTCATCTCTCTCTCAGACTCATTTTAATCTCTCAGAACAAGAAGACGGCAACGCTATCTCTCTCTTACTCTGTCTCTCTCTTTTCATTGGTCTATTTATATTCCTTAAGAATTGTGAGAGTGCAGTGCTCTCTCCCTCTCTCATTCTCCCTTTTCTTTTGTCTGTTTATAGTCCTTCAGAATTGTGAGAGTGCAGTGCTCTCTCTCTCTCTCTCTCTCTCTCTCTCTCTCTCTCTCTCTCTCTCTCTCTCTCTCTCTCTAGCCCGTTTATAATCCCTGAAAAGAGTAAGACTGCATTGCTCTCTCTCTCTCTCTCTCTCTCTCTCTCTCTCTCCCTTTTCTTTGCCTAAGGTATACATGTCTATTTATAGTCCTTAAGAATTGTGAGAGTGCAGTGCTCTCTCTCTCTCTCTCTCTCTCTCTCTCTCTCTCTCTCTCTCTCTCTCTCTCTCTCTCTCAGAGAGAGAGACGCACTGTCCCAGAACATAGGACTTGATCAACTCACAAGGCAGGTCACCATGGATTAGATTTTGTCGTTTCAGTTCAAGATGAAGCTGGCTTTATGCCAGCAAGGGCTCTTGGCTCTTGCCTGTAGGGCAGCCCTCAAACTTACAATATGAAACGAGTAGTGCTTAAGCCTGGTGGGCGGACTGTAAAGTAGTC
>JANJGK010000027.1:8708163-8723163 GCA_039081455.1 Macrobrachium rosenbergii | reverse complement strand
ATTTTGTATACAGTATATCATTTGCCGGGGAAGGATAAGTATTCATTTGCGATGGAAATAAACCTCAAAATCATGCAAATCACATCATAATACAACGGAAAAACCTATATTTTATGTTGAAAGCAATTAATGTCCATAAGTAAAATAACACCCCACTATTAATTTTTTTCAGAAGTAAAATGTTTACCAAACTGATTTATTTTTCTACTGAATTTATATAAATATAATCTAGGGTTAAAAGGATAGCATTTTTGTTGATCTAATGATAATGTTTTCTATTTTTTTTACTGAAAGAAAGAAAGAATTAAAAAAAAAATGCCCCTTTTGCCAGCATATGAAGATTATTTTCAGTAATAAATAAAGTGTTTAGTTAATGTTCTAGTTTAATTTAATTAATTTCCAATATATTACATTAATATTTTGGTATAAAAAAGCCCATTTTGATTAAATTTTGGATACTTGAAAAAAAGATATAATTCTTAGCATGTGTACCACATAGGGTACACATCGCTCATTCAGAGAGTCCCATGTGAACCATATATGGAGCACATAGCAGTCAACGTGTTAATCACACTACAACTGTCTCTTGACTGGAGGTATTTTGAAACTAACTGCGTCAGCTGTACTCTAAAGTCCCGCTCATACGACAGCAAAGATTAGATATGAGTAATTGTATCTCAAGCTGACGAGAAGCACAATCGAAAATGTTTATAACTAGCAAATCAAAATTGCCACAAACCAGTATAACAATTATCTTGAAAGGTTTCTCTATGCACCAAGAAAGCTGCACAAACTGTCTTACTGCTCCAATTATCTGGCGGATAGGAAAGGTATTATTGAAGGAATCCTGAAGTTAAGTATTGAGAAGAGAAGAACAAGACGGAATGAATGATCAATTCCGGCAATTGTCATCTCATCTCCTTAACTAGGAGACATGGTACCCTTGGCAGGTATCAGAGGAAGCCTGAGAAATGAAAGTTTTTCTCTTTGGAATGGCATCTGTAGAAAAGAGAGAGCGAAGAAAGTTTCCGTGCTGGAGGAGAAAAAGTAGACCTATAAACAAAAATAGCCTTACAAGGGTTGGTTGGAAGTTTTGTCATTAATTCAGTTCTGTCAAGAGGGACACACACGCCACTCCATTTCGCCTCCAAACACCAAAACTAAATCGAAATATGTCACACAGGTTTCCTAGATACACACCGTCACTTTTAATCATTTCTGACAAAACCATAACAGAAGCTGATGCTCTGACTGGTTGCTGTTCTGTTCGGTTGAATTAGTCAGCCAATAATAAGGCATCAATCTAGTGACGTAAGAAACCAGTGTCTTTGTTTATTATGCTTTCTGTTGTTTGTATTCTTCATACATTCACATTCCTATTCATAATAAATGCAAGTTTACATGCGTGGACATCTTATAATATCATGGCAGTCGTGAAATGAATAATATTTTATCGCTCCTCTAAAATGTATTAGCAAGGGCGTGGCAGGAGAGAGAACAGACCATTTGGCAAGACCCAGTTTACATAGATACCATTCTCTCTCTCTCTCTCTCTCTCTCTCTCTCTCTCTCTCTCTCTCTCTCTCTCTCTCTCTCTCTCTCTCTATAAGTTTTCCTGCGGAATTGAGGATGAAAAGACGCGATAACAAATTTCTGAAATGCCTGAAAATTGTTACTTTCAGCGACGTTTCTCAGTCATCAGATTCTGTCGGTCAACCCCCTGGATAATCTCTTGTGACAGGTAATCTATATTCAAGTGAAATTTTTTTGGCTGAGAACCATTGGCGTCAGTTTGGATTTGCATGAAGACTCATGGGAAAGATTAAAAAGTTCATGATCAGCAAAAAATGTACAGAAGACTTTTCCAAAAGTCTTGAAAAGGGAAAAAAATTACATCAATGGCAGAAAAAGCAACACAGTCAGAATGGAAAAAAGGAGAATGATACGAGAGAGAGAGATGATAAAAAACAATAAATGATTCGTGGGTGAATTGCAATACCGTATGTATGTATAAAAGTGAGGCCGTGGCAGTTTTGCCGTTTTGTGGAAATTAAAACAGGAAAAACATTTATTATGTTTTTTCGTTTTGATAAATTGATAGGACTCTTGTCGATGAAAATGGCGGATGTATTTCGTGTTGAAGTTGGGAAAGTGTGAAAGTAATGATAAGTTGAAGGGTATGTGACGGAAAGGTGGCATCTTTGAACGTACTGTTTTAAACATACTTGTACATATGAGCACATACATGTGCACAATGTATATATATATATATATATATATATATATATATATATATATATATATATATATATATATATATATATATATATATATATATATATATATATATATATATATATATATTCTGGAAATAATAGTAATAATACTTTTGGGTTACGGTATGCGAGCTTAAATATCCACCCCACTTTTCTCGTTCGTGAAAATGAAACATCGTGTAACTTATTTATTGCCGTGGATGGTTCGTGCATATATACACACACACACACACATTATATATATATATATATATATATATATATATATATATATATATATATATATATATATATACATACATATGTATGTATGTATGCACGAACTATCCATTTTCGCGAACGAGAAACCTGGAGTGGAGACTGGAAGGTTGGCATGCCGTAGCCTAAAAATATTATTACTATTATTACCGGAAAATAGCTTCCCCCACACAATAATACCTGAGCCATAGCGTGTTCCTGGTGGCTGCAATTCATTGCAAAGTGTGCAAGTTCATCGATTCCAGATCTCTGCAAGAGAGAAATGTGGTTTTTCGTTCATGTGTGAAAGGAGGTCGTCTCAGGGGAAAGAAAGAGAGAGAGAGAGAGAGAGAGAGAGAGAGAGAGAGAGAGAGAGAGAGAGAGAGAGAGAGAGAGAGAGAGAGCATGCGCGCCTGGTTGGAAGCTGTCATTTGCTTTAGCTCTGCAATTTTTATTTTTATTTTATTTTGCCTTTGTTTCATTTTCTCTTCTTGGCTCCTGTTCGATGTTGTGGCTGAGTTGTTTGTTTTTGGCCTTCAAGGTGTTCTTCTTTGTTCTTCTTTATTCTAAATGTGTTCTTGTTTGTTCTTTCTCGAGAATATGTGACACAGAAGGGGCAGTGGAATGTTTATGTATGTGATTATGATTTTGTTTACATAAACATTTCCCTCTTCAAAAGTAATGTGCCTTGCAGTTTATATATATATATATATATATATATATATATATATATATATATATATATATATATATATATATATATATATATATATATAATATGTATATATGTATATGTATATATATATATATATATATATATATATATATGTATATGTATAAGTTTTATCCTTCCCCCGACTTCTTCCATAACCAAAATCCTAAATCTCAAAACACGAGCGCCAACCCACCTTTACAGTCAACACCGTATCATCCCTGCTCATCGAAGTCAATTTCTCTCTCATGTCACAGTTCAAGTTAGATCAAGGCTAGACGAAACTCATGCTCTACCAAAATACAGTTTTTATTCCTTAACTTAACCAGACAAAACAAAAGCAAAATTAAAGAAGAGAGGGTCAAAGACTGTCCTTAACATCTGGCAAAAAAGTAAATGAAAAATCAAACTCTCGAACTGGTAAATCCATTTTGACACCAGTCAATTACATATCCCAAAACTAATGTCAAAGTCTGTCATGACCGAGGTCATAGTTATATGTCAGAAATTCCCTTAACATGTGACCACTAACAAATCCATCTGAAACAAAAGGTCACCTTTAAAATAAAGCACAAAGACATATAAATGCATAAATGGGAGAATTCCCATGTTACCAAAATCACCCAACACATCCAAAAGGTTATGCATGGTAAATATGCAAGACAATAAATAGGAAAAAAAATATTCAGTAATAATATCAATGGAACCAACAGAGTACACAATTAACTCAATGTCCAATCGGGCATATTAAAATAAATGATCACTTCTACCTGTACTGGCAAAAGTCTAGCGCCCTCACCTAGGCAGCCCATTCACCAATTCAAGTTACTGCCCGAATCCCTGATTTGTACTCGAGATGCCAATTTATTACCCATCAATGGCCCCTTTTCTAGCGGACTTACTCAAGTACTCATAATTCTAGAACATTCTCCCGCCACTCCCTCGTGACGTGGATTCTCGTGACACGATAAAGGTCAATAGGGTCAACACTCGGGCCTACGTGAGGCACCTAGATTTCCAAGACCCAAATTTCTTTCACTCATCGCGAGAACTAGTTTACAAAGAGCCTGGTATACGCTGACACAAGTGTTCATCTCGCCCAAAGATTTCTTAAAGATGCTTGACACTGTCGCACTTTCCATCAAGGAACATATGACATGCATTTCAATGCTCCATAACTATATACTATTTATTCTATAGGAGCTGTGAACATATATGAAAAAGTATACCTGTAATCGTTCATTTATCTTAAATCAACATCAATTTAAGTGCCTATATGTACATATATGATGCATAATATATATTTCAAAGAAAGTGCCTTTAAGTATTAAACAGACCGACGTTGATAATTAATTATAAGTAGTTACAGTGAGATGAATTCATTATATCATCTTTAAAAATATTTCCTTTCATGTAGGTTGAAATGAAAATGAATAATGACTTTGCATATCTGCTGGAGATTATTTTTCATGATGGTTCTGTTGCATGGGAGAGGGAGCTTTGTAACTCACAGATAATGAAAGATCGCTCCTGTCATTAAGGGGAAAGGCAATTAAGAAAATTGAACAACGAAATATCGCCATGAAGGAATAATAATATGTTGATTGTAGTGAAGAATTACAGCGAGGGTCTTGTTCATAGTGCATCTATTTAGATTTATATTTTCCTGCCTTTTTGTGTTCACTTTTCACGTGTATAGTTAGTTACTTCTTCATAAGTCATTCTGTTTCTATTATTTATGTTCATATTCTCTTTCTTCCATCTTACTTTCCTTAGCTCTCTCCCAATAATTGAATCAGTGCAACTGCAAAAGGTTTTCCTCCTGTTACACCTTGAGAACCTCTCTATTCTCAATTTCCTTTTCAGCGCTGAATGATCTCATCATAGCCTTTGGCCTAATTATTGTATTCCATTCCATTCCATTCCATACCATTCCATGAACCCCGGAAGTGAATAGGAGAGAGTAGTCTAATGGCAATGCTCTCAAAATACAAGTTTCCTAACTTGTGTGAACATTCTCCTTAAGAATGTTTTTTTTTTTTCTTATATTTTTCGTCTATCAAATTTCGTAAATCATCAGCTGTGGGATAAAGGCTCCTCTATTTTCCAGATGTGAAATCTAATAAATCTAGTCTTATTTGTAGTAATCTTCAAGTTCCTATCAGTTACGTATTGATGCAAAATCTTATAAATATCTAACTTTAGAAACAAGAACATGAAATCTATTCAATCTCATTGAATTATAGAGATCTTCAAATTCCTGTTAGATACGTATTGATATAAGATCATGTTTTCATTGAACTTGAAAGTGAACTGTATTCCAGACATGAAATCTGTTATATCTAGTTTTATTTGTAGAGATCTTCAAATTCCTAGCAGTTACGTATTGAAATAAAATCGCATTTTTATCTAACTTTGCGATCATGAAAACTCATGGTTCCAAAGTCAGATAAAAGTAAGATTTTATATCAACACGTATATAACTGATATGAATTCGAAGATCACTACAAATAAAACTAGATACAATACATTTCATGTCTAGAAGAGTGATCTAACCTGAAGTCAGAAGGTCGTTTTATAGGTTAAATCAATAATACGATTACTTTAAATTAAAATTACTTTAGTAGTTAAGCATCGTTATGATAAAATGCTGTTGGAAATAATTGAATAACAACTCTCACACTGGTTAACAAAACCGTCGAAGACTGCTTATTATCAGAACATCAGTTTTGCTAACGAGGTCAAATGGATATTAATTAGTGTATTGAAATGGAGCATTGCAATATTAATAATTCATAACTCAAACACCAATAGAGAGTATGCGTGGCTGAGCCACCAATAAGCACGAAAAAAAGTTTGTTAATTGTTATTGATAGGATAACGATTGTTATTAGTGGAAATAATTGAGTTTTGTTTATTAGGTTACGACTTTGTTATAGCTCGCTGAAACAGCGATGTGGTCACGTGATCTTCTTACAATTTTGAATTGTATCGGTGTAATTAATGAGTACGTTATGGCAGTTAGACACTTATAGGTATTTTTATTAGGTAGACAAATGAGATCGGATCATTACAGCACAGCTCTTCGTATCTTAGTATGTATGTACAATATGTATGTATGTACGTATGTATGCATGTATGTATGTATGTATATATACTGTATACTCGTATATATATATATATATATATATATATATATATATATATATATATACATATATAATATATATATATATATATATATATATATATATATATATATATATATATATATATTATATATATATATATATATATATATAAAACCTTTGGACTCTTGATAATTTATTCTTCGTTACAACAATTCATATCTTCCTTGCCCACTTGATAACCCGATCTCTCTCTCTCTCTCCCTCTCTCTCTTGGCTCTAGATTTGTCGAGATTAAACCTATAACACGGTTATCTTTGCAAACTTCTCATGCTCTACCATAGCTGCATTTCTCTTCGGTGTCACTCAGACTTATCTCTCTCTCTCTCTCTCTCTCTCTCTCTCTCTCTCTCTCTCTCTCTCTCTCTCTCTCCCCACATAAAGAGAAGAAAGATGAACTATGAAAACTTTAAGGTCTAATGAACGAAATCTCTCTTCGGATGAGAATTTCCTTAAAAAACCAAAGATTGAGAGAGAGAGAGAGAGAGAGAGAGAGAGAGAGAGAGAGAGAGAGAGAGACTTCTGAGGGCGAATGAGAGATCTCTCAGAGGAGAGGTTTAGGGAGGCAATATAATGTCCTTATCATCGACGCTCGAGTTGAGAGAATGGAGGATCTGAAGAAGGAGGAGGAGGAGGAGGGGAGCTTTCAACACAAACGGAGGAATAAGCAATTGGCGCTCGAGGGAGAGGATAAGGAGAGTTAGATTTCCCTCCTGTCATGAGAAGAAGAGGAAGAAGAGGCGAGAGAGAGAGATTAGTTAAGGCGTATTGACACTTAAAAGAGGTATAAGCAATATAGTTTCCCTCAGTGAGAGAGAGAGAGAGAGAGAGGGGTGACAGGGAAGAAGGTAAGATGTTTCAATTGCCCAAAATGAAGGACAGTATAAATATTACTTTGGCACAATCGTTCTGAATAAAAATAAAAAAAAAACAAATACAGACACATTAAAGCAAAATAACTTTTACACAATTGTAAAGAATATTTGCTATTCTTTCTTTTGGTGTTTTTCGATGTCGTTCTCAAGATTTCATTCCCCTGTCCACCACGACGTCAATTCTGAATTCCATGTGTTGCATCTTTCCCCAAATTCTTCCTGACACTTCATTCGTCATCTGATTCTTTGTCTTTCTCCGCCATTTTCTCTTTCTCTTGACATTTATTGAATTTCATTTGCATTTCCCATTCCTCTTCCACACATTGCAAGAATTCTTTTAATTACTCCTAATAGTCGACAAATCTTTCCTCTCTCTAATTCTTTAAACAGCCAAAATCATTAATTATTCATCTCTTATGTATTTGGTTTGCTCCCGTAGGGTGTTAGTGCCGTCAGTGAACCTCATGCGGTGCACTGTAGGCATTACTTAAGGTTCTTTGCAACGTCCCCTCGGCCCATAGCGGCAACCCCTTTCATTCCCTTTACTATACCTCCGTTTATATTCTCTTTCTTCCATCTTACTTTCCTCGACCCTCTCCTAACAATTATTTCGTAGTGCAACTGCAAAAGATTTTCCCCTGTTACGCCGTTGAAAGATTTTTACTATCAATTAGTCTTTCAGCACTGAATGACCTCACCATAGGTCCCAGCGCTTGGATTTGCCCTAAATTCGATATTCTATTCTATTCTATTCTATTCTATTTGGTTTGCCTAACCTGCTGTACTGATATTCATGTATATCTGGTCTCGGCAACTTTCATTAGAATTCTTCATATTTCCAGGTATTTGATGAAACCTGCTTAATTCGTTCACAAAATATGTAACTGAGCATTCCTGATTCGTTAATATTATTTTAAGAGTCAAATTCTGTGTTGTTATATACCAAGGGGTCCACAACCCATATAACCTTTCCAGGCTGTCTATATCTCCCCTGTGAGCTTTCAAGGATAATCAGCAGCGTCTCTCTTCTTTGTTTTATTTGAATTCCTTGTTGTAAATTTATTTTATTTCGTTTCAATATATATTTCACTGTTGAGAAAAGCCTAGTTATTATTAATGTAAAAATTTTTCAATATTTCTACTAAATCATCTTCCAATATCACTATATTTTCAATATTATTTTAATTCCTTTTTGTCAGTTGGTGTTATTTGTTCCTTTCACTTGTTATGGTTATCATGATATACATTATAGATACGTCAGTTTCGGTTGAGAAAAGTCCAGTTATTATCACTGCCAGCTTTTCAATATTTCTATTAAATTATTTTTCATTGTCAATATGACATTTTTTCTTTCAATAATTTCAAGCAATTTAACCGTATCTTTAATTCTTTTTGCCACCTATATAAAAAATAACTAGTTCTTGAACACATTTGCTTTAATATACATACAAAAATCAATTCGAACATCTAATTACTTTCTGGTATAACAAAAATGTTGTTTATATAACAAAGAAGTAAAACAAAAATCCCATTATAGTCGCCCAAGGAAGGAGGCTTCTACACGATCACACATCCGGGTTCTTCCTTAACTAAAAAATATGGTGTTGTTTAGTGTGTGTAGCAGGAAGGGTTATGAAGCCATTTCCTTCCAATAGAAGTTTGTGATGGAGTCATTTGCCTCAATAAATGGCGTTGCTCTCATTTTCTTAGATGCGTTGGGAGAATTGGAAGTGTGGAAGGGATCTCTCTCTCTCTCTCTCTCTCTCTCTCTCTCTCTCTCTCTCTCTCTCTCTCTCTCTCTCCATATACAATATATACATCTATAAGCAAATTAGAAAAGTAGAAACATGCTCAAGTATCTCTCTCTCTCTCTCTCTCTCTCTCTCTCTCTCTCTCTCTCTCTCTCTCTCTATATATATATATATATATATATATATATATATATATATATATATATATATATATATATATATATATATATATATATATATCTATATATATATATATATATATATATATATATATATATATATATATATATATATATATATATATATATATTAACGTGCAGTTGCTGTTTGCAAGAGCACATGAAACGCCACTCATTTTATAATTAACTTAGAAGAAGAAAGCGTGTACAGTACAAATGGTGAGTCAACTTCATGACCACCCAGAACCGAAGAACAGGGAGCGATCAAAACAACCCCTGACATTAGCACCCACTAAATCCTTGGTGCCTTGACGAAAAGACTCCGCCCATCCTCTCTAAGCCTTAATCTCGCCTTTGTCAACCTTTAAATTCCCCTGGGTACTGTCGTTCCTCTCTTTGTTCCAGCACCACTACTGTCGATGCCACCAAAACATGGGAGCTAGTGAGTTAACGATCAAACGCCACACGCGGGACAGAGACTTGAAGGCAGGACCAGAGGCTACATAAGGACCTGACCAGGGGTCACACACGCAGTTCGTTACAAGCCGGCAAAAGAGTAGTGTCCCTGCCAGGTCGGTCTCCAACCGCCCTCCCCCTTTCTGACCCAGTCAAAACTTTGTCGTGAACATAGCCCCACCAAGTCCCTTGCCTTATTGCAAAATCTGGCCTACACATCAAGACAGTATATCCTACGGGAAAAGATACAGTCTAGATTTGGGGTCGTTACAATGCCCATTCTTCCATTATAATTTTCATTCTTTCTGATATTTCCGCCCCTAGGAGTTCTGAGAAAATAAGTGAAGTGGTAATGTTTTCATTTCAAGTAACATAAGCATTTCGTAGCATTTGTTCCCTCTCAGCCTTCATCACTCCCTATGTGACCGTGAAAGTGTTTTCTTTGCATCAAAGTGACAGTAAGTTTGTCTTGCAGAATAGGTGTTTGATGCTGTGTCTACCTGTTCGCCCACGGTGTCAGTTCCTGAATTCCCAATGTGGAAGAACACTTCAAGAGTAATTCCTGAAGACTTATATGCCTACGTGGCAGAATTCTGTACATTTACTTATACTTAGAGGTTTCCCCACAGTGGGATTTTATTTTAAAGACAACTAATTCTAGAGTTAAGAAATTTCACTTTAGATCGTAAAGTCTTTTGATATTGGCACTATTTGTTTTGTGGCTTTGCATAATACCAGTGCCAAGGAGCTAGTGAGGATCTCCCCTTGCAATATCCTTCTGATTTTCATAATAAAACCTAATTTGTGAAGTCTTGCATTTCTTTTGAAAACCATTTAATTTACTGTTAACTTACTTCTTTTCATGAGTTTAGCTAAGTAGTCAGATGAGTTTAGATTGTGTTTAGGGGTAGATAGACCACCCCCGGATAGGCTCGTAATATACTTACATACATACATACATACATACATACATATATATATATATATATATATATATATATATATATATATATATATATATATATATATATATATATATATATGTTATATATATATATATATATATATATATATATATATATATATATATATATATATATATATATATATATATATATATATATATGTGTGTGTTAGGAACAATCGTTTGTCGATTGTTCCCTTGGTGGATTGTTGCCTCCTTTATTTGTGTTTTTAAATGCTGGCGAGTTGACGTCTGGTGAATGGCGTCAGACTTCGCCAGTCAGGTTCGTAGCAGCAACGAGTCAGGTTGAGGGTAGCAGCAAACCAGCTGGAGTAGCAGCAGCAGCAGGTATTCGTACCTGCGAGTCAGATCTTGGCAGCAGTGCAGCGGAGTTTCTTGGAGGACGAGATGGTTGCCGTGTCGGCTCTGTCATGGTCGTCGTAGATGGAGGAGGATGTCAGTACGTTTATTGGAGGACGAGATGGTTGCCATGTCGGCTCTGTCGCGGTCGTCGGTACTGGAGGAGGACGTCAGCACTGTGTTTGAGGACGAGATGGTTGTCGTGTCGGCTCTGTCGGAGTTGTCCTGCAGTGTTCCTGTTAAGCAGCTTGGGGCTGTTTCGATGACTGTCTTGAGTTTGTCTGGTTATGCTACCCAGAGTTATACAGTTTTGGCATTATGTTTTGTGCTGCTTGTTTTTTTTTTATGTGTGAAGCCTGTTTATTAATTTATTTAATTTTGCTGCTAAATTGTTATAAATAACTGGATTTTTTTTTTAACTCATTTTTTTTTTACTAAGTATGATGATTCATTTTATTTAATAAGTGTTGTTTTGCTGCAGTCTTTTATTTCGCATGTAACTATTCAATTTTGATCCTGATGTATTTTGGATAATGTTAAATTTTCCCATAGAACAATTTTTGGTAATGTATTTTTTGGGTAATTGACTTTTTGGTATATAAGCTAGTTTGAACCTGACTCGACTGTAAATATGTATATAACTAAATTGTAAATAAATTAATTTTAAGGTAACTTATTGATTTTGTTCTGCTCCTCCCTCCTTTGTTTGTCACCTCTTGTCAGTCATTACAGCCCAATTGCTTGTTTATTTTAAAGAACCTGTCGATCTCGAGAGGCGAGTTCGTAACAATATGTATGTATTATGTATATATATATATATATATATATATATATATATATATATATATATATATATATATATACATACATATATATATTAATTGACATACCATAAATCATTTCAAAAACATAACATTAACTAACGTACCCGTCAGAATTTGATATATTTCCCCGAACTCTTATTAAGAGAACAACTGAGGCGTAACAGCTGAATAATTAGTGAGCATTTATATAATCATGGAAATCGACTTCTTCCTCTGGTTAAATAAAACAGATTCCTAACATTTACTTTCATTTATCATAAATACAGAAAATAGTCAACATCTGTCTTCAGACGTAGGTCATATGCCTCATTAGCGAAGACTTTTTTCAATGTTTATTTTATTTTTAGGTTTATTTAATATTTTTAATTAACGAGGGAGATTCTTTTTTTTTTTTGGTGTGGGATATCCGTAATTAAGCTTTCCAATGGGAAGCTCTTTTGATTTTTGATATTTCTTGAGCAACCAAATTTTACTGGAATTTTTTGGAGTGATTCAGATTAAAGAAATCTTATTATGAATAACGCTACTGAAGTGAATTAGATAATAATAATAATAATAACAGTAATAATAATAATATTTTTTTTTCAAGAGAGCCTGAAGGAGTTACCGTTGTAGATACCATCCACTCCCCCAACTACTCTAATCCACTCGCCTGCTACTCCCATCCATTCCTCCAACTACTCACATCTACACCCCCAACTACAATCCTTCACTCCCCTGGCTATTCCCATCCACTCCCACATACTGCTTCCTTCCCCTCCCAATTATTACTCCTATCCACACCCCAATTACTCCCATACACTCCCACAAATCTCCCAACCACTCCCCCAACTATTCCCCAGAATACTCCTATTCACTCTCATACTCTATCCTTCACTACTCCCATCCACTCCCCCACTACTCCCATACTCTTATCCACTCCCAAGGACTACTCACATTCGTTCCCACCAACTACTCCCATCTACTCCCCCAACTACTCCCACCCACTCCCCTACCCCCCCATTCACTCCCCCAACTACTCCCATGCTCTGATCACTCCCCACAACTACTTCCATTCACTCCCACCAACTACTCCTATCTACTCCCCAACTACTCCCATCCACTCTCCCACTATCCCCATATCCTATCCACTCCCCCTATACTCCTGTACTTCTGTCTACTCCCCACAACTACTCACATTCACTCCCACCAACTACTATCATCTACTCCCAAGCTACTCCCATCTGCTCCCATCCACTCCTCCAACTACTACCATACTCCCATCCATTCCCTCACTACTCCCAACAACGACTACCACTCAATCTCACCATTACTCCCTTACTCCCAACAACGACTACCACTCAATCTCACCATTACTCCCTTACTCCCATTCACTCCCACCAACTACTCCCATCTACTCTCCTTACTACTCCCATCCACTCTCCCAACACTCCCATACTCCTATCCACTCCCCACAACTACTCCCGTTCACTCACCCCAGCTACTCCCATCTACTTCCCAAATACTCTCATCCACTCCCCCACTATTCCCATTCACTCCCAAAGTACTCCTATACTCCCGTCCACTCTTCACAACTACTCCCATCCACTCCCCACAACTACTTCCATTTACTCCCAACTACTCCCATACTCCATCCTCTCCCCACATTACTCCCGTTCTTCCACCAAATGCTCCCATCCACTCCCACCAACTACTCCCATTCATTCCCCCAACTACACCCATTCACCCCCTTACTACTCCCATCCACTCACCTTACTACTCCCACCCACTCCCTCAACTGTTCCCATACTCCCAGCCACTCCTTCGCTGCTCGTTTTCACTCCCCCTAACTACTCCCATCCGGTCTCCCAAGGTATGTGGGACCAGATTTTGATGAAGTTTGTACTCGGAATAATAATATTATGGAAAGTTTCCATAATAAAAGTTAAGGAGAAAAATATCTTCGTTTCACCAACCGAAATCTTGAATGACTTCGGAGAGAAAATGATGAACTTTATTTCATCTTCTGGGGGAAAAGTTCCTTCGAGTTGGAGCTTAAGGATGAGAGGATGGGGGATGCGAGATGGAGGGGGGAGAGGGGGGCTTGGAGCTGTTATATATAAAATCGTCGTGGACTAAATCTTTCTCTGTACTTCAAGTAGTTTTTGTTTTGACGATATTTGAAGGTTCAGACGAGATGGTCGAGATTTTTGTAGATTCCAAATTGTTTTTACTTGAGAAAGTGAAGCTTTCGTAAATAAATATGTGGATATATATATATATATATATATATATATATATATATATATATATATATATATATATATATATATATATATATATATATATAATATATATATATATATATAAAGATAAAATCCACGAAGGAAACGGAAACACTGGAGTGCTGCGAGGCCTTTCGACACTAGTCCTTTACTTAGCAGACTGAAGAAATATAAAAGTATGTTTACAAAGAAAGCTCACATAAATGACAGATGGGGATTATAAAGGAAACATATGTACCTGGAATCCAACACAATTGAAGGATTAGTAGAACTGCCAAAACAGGATTAAATATTTAAGAGGTTTTTACAAAGGATTAGAATCAACCGTTCAAGAGCAGGGACAGGACAATTAAAAGATTATACAGGTTCGTGACTGACCACCTAAAAATTTTTAGTACAACACAATAATTCTCTCTTTTTTTTTTGTAAACAATAATAACTCTTCGCAAGATGAACATTTTTACAAATAAAAAAAAATTATATTAAACATACGGATATATAGAAAATATATATCAAGTAGCTACCTTGTAGTTAAGTCATTTTTCTAATACAGGGGTCCAAATAATACATGCCAGGGCTAAGATTAAAATTACAACTGGAAGTAAGCTGGATAATAGCGGACTCCAATAGATTTCTTGAAGAGAAATCTTTCGATCTGGCAATCACTGAACTTTCAGTCCAATTTATCCTGTGAGAGTTTTCACTTAAATGAATGAATATAGCATTGTATGCTTGTCCAGTTTTGACTGAATACTTATGTTGCTTAATACGTACATCTAAATCTTTGCTAGATTGGCCAATATAAAAAGAGGGGCAATCCAAACATGGAATTTTATATAATATGTTGTTGTTTTCTTTAGGGCTATTTTTTATTAACATTCTTTTGAGTGTGTTATTATAAGAAAAAACGAGGT
>JANJGK010000027.1:8685267-8708063 GCA_039081455.1 Macrobrachium rosenbergii | reverse complement strand
GATTACAGCTAATGATGAAAAATCACATCGTAATTCAGCATCTCTTAACGACCTTTGAAGACTGAACTCTCCCTAACCTTGGCCCCTCCTCACCCCCTTCCCAACACCCAACACCCCTCTCCCACAAAACAACTGGGGGCTTCATAATCTCTCTCTCTCCTACAGTTTTGGGTCTTCTTTGCTGGGAAAATTGCTTTCATAAAATAGCGAGGTTTGAAATTATCTTTTTTTCTGTTCCAAATCTTCTCTCCATTATGGAGAGAATTTGGTTTTTCCTTCCATTGTCTTTTTAATTGTTTTAGATTTCTTGTGAATTGAAACGTTCTCCTCAGTGGAGAGAGAGAGAGAGAGAGAGAGAGAGAGAGAGAGAGAGAGAGAGAGAGAGAGAGAGAGAGAGAGAGAGAGAAGGAATTTCTATTGACTTAAAGAAAGAAAAGTCAATTATTATATCTGAGGAAATGTCATCAGATTATAATTTCGCTTCTTCCTTAAAGAACGCAACTGATAGCTGAGAAATATCTTCGACAGAAGACTCAGGGGTTAATAAACAACGAATATGGGAAGAGATAAATAAATAAACATCTGAGTAAATATGTAATGCACACCGGAATAAATAAGCAATAAACACACACACACTACTGTACATATATATATATATATATATATATATATATATATATATATATATATATATATATATATATATATATATATATATATATTGTATTTTCATACATGTTTATTTCCTATACACTGAAACCACAGATTATTCTTACAATCTTAAAAAAAAATGAACTTCCAGCCCTGGAAAAAAACCATGCACTGAAAACCTCCCAATTTCCCTTCCGCCTACTCTAACGAAGTTTGAATAATCATCCCAAGCGGATACGAAATCCTTAAAAGGAAAAAAAAAAAAAAAGCTCAGCCGATCTCCCAGGGAAAGTTTGTGATATCAGTCATGCATTCAACTCACTTCAAGCAGAAACTGTCTTATCATGGCCCCAAAATAAAGTCAGGATTTATCATCATAGTTCTTAAATCTGCAGTGTCCTAGGCATTAGATCTATTAGCTAAAATCATCATTTATTCATCTATGTGTTGCTTTACGTAGAATGTAGAAGTATAAACACAAAAACTTTATTAGAACCAAGGGAGGATTTCTCATCATAATTCTTAAATCTGCGCATCTATGGATAATAGACTTATTAGCTAACTTCATCATTTATTCATCTATATATGTTTTGCTTTACGCAGAATGTAGAAGTATAAACGAACACATTAGTAATGTAAATTTAAAATGAGATGAGAAATGTACCCACAAGCCCAGCCAGAAAGTTCTGAAGTGTCATTCGCAACTTATTTCACTCCGGGCAACCATCAGTTGCAACCAATCAACTCCCATTCAATGGAAGCGCTCTCGCGCGCCGTTATGCCATTCAGTAATGCCATTCTCACATGCACATGTACTTGAGAGTTACAATTTGGGTGAATTAAAAAATACTCGCGGTAGTGTGAGTCTTGCAATAGAGAATCAAATCCAGTTATTTATGGGTACAAATATATTTAAAAATAGATCTTTCTGGAACCTGTTCGATTCCCCTTTTGAAAATTGGAATTGGCCAGATTCCCGAAAGCCCTCTGTAGAGACTTATTTCTAAATATATTTGTACCCATACATAACTGTGAATTTGTTTCTCCATTAGTGTGAATGCTGTGCCAATTACGGAATTTGAAAGGAAACATTATCATTCCTGGCTTAGTTCGTGCAGACTAAACCAACCTTTCCGTGAAGCACCCCGTAAGTGTAGTAATGTTATGAAAGGGAATAAGGGGGCTGGTCTGGACCTTGGGACTCGTCAATCACCAGAGACGATTACAATTCCTGTAAAGAGGATACCGGTATTTTGAAGAAACTTTATTTGATTTCACGAAATTTAGGCTGTCGAGCCACGCACTGCACTGGGCCACATTCGGCCATTCAGAGATCAAGACAGTGAAAAGAGGGAGTTGGAGTGGTTGGACAGCCACTGAAGACATCCAAGTAAGAAATAAGATGGAGATCAAGTGTCTAAAAGCATGAAGAATAATAGAGATGTTGGACAGCAAGACTGAAGGAAGGAAGAGAACGGAGGTAAAGTAAAAGGCTAAAAAGTGGGTGCATCTAGGGGCCGAAGGGACGCTGCAGACATTTTTTTGTTATGTTTTGAACCAACTGCTGGTAATCCTTTGGTATTTGTGAAGTGGTCTCTGTGGTTAAGGGAATATTTTAGATTTCACTTAAATGATTCCTTTGGTAGAGAATTATGGCTGTCAGCATGACACAAGATCTGGAATAATAAATGAAAAGAAAAAATCACATCACAGCTATCACGAAGAAATTACAGCGAGCCTAAGAATTGGTTTAAAGTCTTCACACCTTAGGAATACACTACGTGACAATGAATTTCTAGCTGGGGATATTATTATTATTATTATTATTATTATTATTATTATTATTATTATTATTATTATTATTATTATTATTCAGATAAACCCTATTCATACTGAACAAGCCCACTACAGGACCTATTGACTTGAAATTCAAGCTTCCAAAGAATATGGAGCTCACTAGGAAGTAAGAGAAGGTAAAGGGAAATGCAGAAAGAAGAGAGAAGAGATCTCCCTTGTGAGAGAAAACTTCTAAAAAAATTCTCTCTCTCTCTCTCTCTCTCTCTCTCTCTCTCTCTCTCTCTCTCTCTCTCTCTCTCTCTCTGTCTCAGTGAAGCCTTCAACTCCAGACCAGAGTCTCACAGCCCCGAAATGATCGAAGACTCAAGTTACACCTCGAGAACGCGAAAAGTTCCCGAGAGCCAATTTGCCGACGATGGACGTCATCATCGAGTGATCAGGAATTCGGGACACGAACTGAGAATGTGGCCTGCGAGCTGTATTGATGGTTATCAGTGGTTTTGGGTTTTACAAATGTGCTGCTCAATTTCCCCTTTCAAATCTACTTTATTGTCATTATTTTACTACCCTAATACTTTTCTCCTTGCATTTCGATACATTTCTCTATTTATTAATTTATTTTTCATTTTTTAATAAGTTAGATCTCTTCTTTCTCTTCTTCCCTTTACCTTCTGTTACTTCTTCGTAAAATGAACACAATATTTTTTGGAGGCTCGAATTTCAAGTCAATGGCCCCTGTAGTGAGCTTGTTCCATTTGAATAGGGTTCTTCATCTTCCCAATAAGATAAGAATATTATTAAGACTATGAACAAGGAAGTTCTACTCGTTTAATATGAAGCCACAAATATCTCCCAACTTCTCCATTTTCTTTAGACATTTGTTAAGGAAACGTACCACAAAACGTTAGTGAAAATCGAGAAGAAATGAGATGTCTTTGTGGTTTGATGAAATAAAAATAATTAGAATTATTATTTCATAACAAGAAAGGGCCGTATTGTGGAACTGTTAATGAATGAGGAGCATTTTGAAGTTACTGGACTTTGCTACTTTGCATTCTATATAGGATATCATAATTATTTACACAGTAGCAATGTACTTATAGAAGGTGACAAAGAAATATACCATAGTTTACAAAAATATGCTCTCTCTCTCTCTCTCTCTCTCTCTCTCTCTCTCTCTCTCTCTCTGGGAAATACAGGGGTGGAAAATAACAACAAGGGAATTTGTAAAGTTGTAGAATTATATACCGGGTCTGTGGTGAAACTTTCCGAGCTAAAAATATTATGGTTTTTTCGTTAGTTTGATTTTTGCCACGTCAAAGAAATTTTAATTTTTACCGTAAACTTTAAGTCTTTTAGACTTTCAGCCTTTTAGATTTTCATACTTTCAAACTTCCAGACCTTCAAACTTTCACCTTTATACTTTCAGATTTCCAGACTTTCAGATTTCCAGACTTTCATACTTTCAGACTATTATACTTTCAGACTTCCAGACATTTAGACTTCTGGACTTCCAGACATTTAGACTTCTGGACTTCCAGACTTCCTGCCTTTAAGACTTTCAGACTTTTAGATTTCCAGACATTTATATTTTCAGACTTCCAGACTTTCAGACTTTAAGGCTTCAGACTTTTAGACTAAGACTTCTAGACTTTTAGACTTTCAAACTTAAAATAAAAGCAGCCTGGTTACGTTTTAAGGCTAAGCAATATATCCCAAGACCGAGGAGATGTTTTCGTTGTCAAGAATTTGGACATATGCTAAAATCTTGTAGGCAGAAACTATAAAGCAAGCCTGCCACTTGTGTCAAATGCAGTGAACCAGAGCATGGCATAAGTAATAAAGAAGCAAGATGTATACATTGTGGAGGCCACCATCCAAGATCTTCACTTAATCATGGAAAAAGAAATCCAAACACTAAGGGTAACTGAACGTATCACGTTTAGAGAGGCAAAAGAGAGCGTATTGAATCAGTAAGTTAGACCTGGAATATCCTTTTCTAGTGTTGCTGCCAACCGAAGAAGAAATTTAAATGCTACCAGAAGTAATGTAAATAGAAAATCAGTGACGACTTGTGCTCATCCCTCTTTGGAGGCTGCACCAGTGATTGCTGGTGCTCCTGCCTCTTTGGAGGCCGCGCCAGTGATTTCTGGTACTCTTGCCTTTCGGAGGCAGTGCCAGTGGTTCCTGGCACTCCTGCTTCTATGGAGGCAAAACCAGTGATTTCTGGTACTCCAGCCTCTCGGGAGGCTGTACCAGCTGTACCTGGTGTGTCAGCTTCTTTGGAGGCTACACCAGTTACGGCTGACATTCCTGCCTCGTTGGAGGCTGCATTATCACTATCTGGTGCTTGTGTCTCCCTGGAGTCTGCAACAGCTGTAAATGGTGCTTCTGATGCTTTGGAGGATGCACCAGTGTTCTAACCTCACACCCCTCCTCAGGCAGCGCCAGCTTTTTTTGGTGTTCCTGAGACTGATAACCCTCTAAAAAGGAAGGCAGCCTTAAACAATCGGTCTGCTCCTAGAAAAATGAAGGAGCAAGGCAGTAAGCTGAAAGCTCTTAAAAGAGGCTCCAATTTAACAGCCTCAAGAGGAAAGTAGAGTTCATTAATTTTCTCCAGTGGAACAGACACCTTCCTCTTGATTGGTGACGATGCCACCCCAAAGAGGGTTTCTGCTATTCATATCTCCCAGAATAACAAGGGGGCGTGGCAGGTGTCTGTGTTCCATCACAGAGTGTGAAAATGTGCGGATCCTCAACACTGGGGAGTCTACACATTTTCACATTCAAACAGGTACATTATCAGCAATTGATTTATCTATGTGCAGTGATGACTGTCTTATTGACTTTAATTGGAGAGTTATAAATGATAGATTTACCAGTGACCCTTTTCCAATAGTGGTGAGTGTAGCCTCAAATCCCCCATCTTCAAGGCTACCTAAATGGAACATTGGTAAACCTGACTGGGCAAAATTCCAGGAGCACAGCTCAATAGATGACTCTGCTGATGACTTTCCCTGTGTAGATGATGCTCTTGAATTTTTTATTACAATTATGGTCTCGGCTGGTCCTCAATCTATACCCAAGACTTCGGGCATATTTATCCACCGACCAGTTCCCTGGTGAACTCATAAATGCCAAGAAACTCATAGACCTATGAGGCCAGCTTTCACCAGATACCGCAGAAGAAAATGTGAGTATTACCGTGCTGAATTTCGAAAAGTGAGAGCTCATTTTCGCATTGAAATTAAAATATCACGAAAGGAATCTTGGACAATTTTCATATCTTCTGACTTTAGTTTGGAAGAGAGTTAGAAAAATAGCAGGCATGTTTACTCCTTGTCAACCTTCAGTTATCAAGATCAATGGTTGTGAGGTAGCAAACCCCCAGTTAGTGGCAAAAGAGTTTGCTAATCATTTTGCTAAATAATGTTGCCAAGAAAAATGATGATAGACCCTATTCAGTTCAGAGGCGGCTAATGGAGCAAGTCGAAACCGATTTTAAATACATCAAGAAATGAACAATCCAATGTACCTTTTACTATGCGAGACTTTGAATCAGCCTTGAATAAATGTAATGAATCAGCTCCTGGACCGGATGATATAATTTATTCAGTGATTAATCATACCCCTGAAAATACCAGACTTTTCATATTAAGCCTTATTTACAGAATTTACCGAGAACATATCTTCCCTAAGCTTTGGGAGATGTTAAAATTACTACCATTTGTGGAAGCGGGAAAAGACCCATTCAAGACCGAAAATGATCATCCTATTGCATTGACATCATGTCTGTGTAAGGTCATGGAAAAAATGGTGAACACACATTTGATGTGATATCTGGAACGTGGTCAGTATCTGTCACCTGCTCAATGTGGTTTTCGAAGTATGCACTCCACAACTGATGGAATCTTCAATATGTGAAGCTTCTGCTAGCAAGCAGCATCACATCACTGTTCTCTTTGATCTAGAGAAGGCTTATGATACAACATGGAGATATGGCATTTTGAGGGCCCTTTATGAATGTAACCTGAGAGGCAATTTGCCCCTCTTTATTAAGGCTTTTTTAAAAAATAGATTATTTCATGTTCAAGCTGGAGCAACAATGTCAGATGTATTCAGTCAAGAAGAAGGAAAGAAGGAGTACCTCAGGGAAGTGTTTCAAGTGCAACTTTGTTCACCTTAGCAATCAATGGGGTTTCCAAAATAATTCTCCCTGATATATACCCTTTTTGTTGTTGACCTTTCAATATCCTTTCCAGTAACAAGGATGGCAGTGGCTGAACGCCGCCTTCAGCTCTGCATTGATAATATAGCAAAGTGGGCTGAGATGAATGATTTTAGATTTTCTACTAGTAAAACGGTAACCATGCACTTTTGCTGTATAAGAGGATTCCATCCTGATCCAGATTTGTTCATACATAGGCAGAGAATTCCATGTGTTGGTGAAACAAAGTGTCTTGGGTTGATTTTTGATAGCAAGCTGACCTGGATTCCACATCTGAAGTATATTAAGACAAAATGCTTGAAAGCAATGAATGTGCTGAAGGTTCTGCCTCCCGCTTCGTGGGGTGCAGACCGAACTCAGATGTTGAGATTATATAAAGCCTTAAAATGCTCAATTCCATTCATCATGGAGGAGTAAGACTTTGTACAGTAGCATTTAAATCATCTCCCACCGAGAGCATGCTTGCAGATGCTGGTGAGATGCGTCTGGATCTTCATTACCAGCGTCTGCTGGTTCGGAGCTGGTACATATTTCAGAGGCTCCCTACGTCTTTAACCAGCATTTGTTAGAGAAATGAAAGGCATTGGCAGTTTTATGGAAATCACTCCAAGCAGCCTCAACCATTCACTTTTAGAGTAAATTTTATTGTCAGGGAATTAAACATGCCAAGGATGGATATTTTACCAAGAAGGTATTCAGTTAGTGGCCCTGGAACCTTTTCAGAGGTAAATTTTGTAGATATTTTCACTTTACCAAGACAGCATTGTCCAGTGAGGCCATGTGGTCAATATTTTTAGAACATTCCTCGCAACATGATAACTCCACTGCAGTTTTCATGGATGCCTCAAGGTCATGCTGGTGTCGGCTTTGGAGTGGCCTTCCCTGATACTGAAAGAAGTGGGAGATTATAATCTGTTGCATCTATTTTTACAGCAGAGGTATATACAATTTTAAATGCTTTAAAGGAAATTTTAATTCAGAATGGAATTAGTTTTATTATATATTGTGAATCAAGAAGTGTTCTTCAGTCAATGGAATCTTTTAACTCTTTAAACTCTGATTTTTTACATATTGGAATGGCTGCTTTTAGTCAAAAGAGGAGGAAAGAAGTAAATTTTTGTTGGGTGCCTTCCCACGTTGGGGTAGTTGGGAACAAGAAAGCTGACCAACTTGCAAAGTCAGTAGTCAGCTCCCCAGAAGATACCTACTGCTATATAGGATTTATATCCTCTAGTAGGTCAGAAAATTAAAGAGTTGGCACAATGGGAAAACATTACAAAACATAAAAAATGTGTAGTAATACGTCATCAGTGTCTCCTTGGTCATATCTGTATATGCCAAGGAGACAAGAAACGATATTATGCAGATTGAGGATTGGACATACAAGACTCACTCATGGGTTCTTGTCCCATGAAAATCCTCCATTTTGCGATAACTGTATTGTGCCCTTGACTGTAAGACATTTGCTAGTCGAGTGTCCCAGCCTCGGGAATTTGAGACATAGGTTCTTGTCCTGGGGTTGTGACAGAGAAGGTCATTTTATTCTAGCTACAATTCTCGGAGAGGATTGTAACATAGGGCAGTTATATAGCTTTATGTGGGAGGCAGGCCTCCTCATCAAAATTTAAATTATACATACAAATTATATGTAAGTATTGATAATATATTGTGTACCTATTTTTTTTAGATATTTTTACATGAAATTCTTTTTAAACTTATTTATTTTTAGTTTTCTCCTTAAATTTATCACGGCATCAATAACCTAGATGCTGTGGTGCCAGTTTTAATAGATATAATCAATCAACGGCTGTGGATGAGCGTCCACACAAAAAGAGTAGAGCTGTCAGTTGGACAGCCAATTCGAGTCTCAAGGTCATAGCCCTTAGTTCTCGCCTAGCCTTCATCATGGCAACACTATGTGGCAGAGATGGAAACTCCGGTGGCTGATAAGGAGGTGGAGCTACATGGACTAGCCGCTGCAGCAAGTCACTTAAAAATAGGAAAGAAGCAATAAGGCGTAACAGAGCATGGTCTGAATATTGCCTATTCTCATACAATATTAATGAATAAGGTTTAATTAGGACAAGTTACACCTTACATAAAACGGCAGGACACTGGCCTAGTCCTATGCTGAATTGTATCACATGGAAATATTTTTTATCATAAGATTTGGACTCACAACAGTCAACAAATAGCGCCACAGGGTCTAAAAATGAAATGAATTAGGCCTATACATAGGTCATTCATATTCTGGTCTGAGCTGTTGAGATCTTACCAGGCAAAATCCGGTGGTGAACTGCCATAAAATTACTGCTTACCCTGAAGTCCACACGTGTCATCACCTGTCAGTCGGTCAGGAGAACTTTAGGTAATTCCATCAGTTCATCCCTTCTGGCCAGTGGACTGACTCCGCCCACAAACAGTCGTCTACAGAAGTTTTAATGTCAGTTTCGATGAACTGACAGGTGGACTGACAAGTAAACCTGATTGTGAATACAAATATAAATATATTCTTTTTTCATGCAATGCTTTGCCTTTTATCGGTTTGAATTTAGAAATGTATTCCTAACAATAACAATAATTGTTATTGTAATCTTTATCATTATTATTATTAGAATTATTATAAGTATTATTACACTAATATTTTTAATATATAATAATAATAATAATAATAATAATAATAATAATAATAATAATAATAATAATAATAATAATAATAACTGTCCAACCTACCCTAATTACAACTGTTGTTGCTTTAGATTGAGCTGGCTTTATGCCAGCGCTTGCTCTGCTCCTAGAGCATTCTATAGGTGATGATATATGGAAGATGTATAAAAACATAGTCGCTATTGGAGATGAAAAATATCCACCTACTTATACATCGAAACACAAAACTACATCACCAAGGATACTAATATTGGAATTGACATGCATCATTTTCTAAAAAAGTTGAATAATAATAATAATAATCAAAACAATAATGAACAAGTCGAGCCAACTGGCAATAATGCAGAAACAGTATATGACCGTCCGAAGAGTTATTCATGAAAAAAGAAGCCTTTCGAAATATAAATACCGCACTATATAATGAAAAGCCTACTTCCCATCATAACATATTCAATTTCCACCAACATGAACATCGAAACACAGAGCTACAGAACCAAGAGCAGGAGGCAGCGTGAGTCAGACACAACATAAACAAAACGAAACTTGGAGTTAACATGAAAAGATATTGCCTTTAGGAGTCTCCCCGCAGCCTCTTCGCTTCTTCAGCCCAGAATTGTTCTTACTGAGTTTCCAACTCGGGAACAGTTAAGCGGAGGAGAGCGGAAACGATCAACAAACCTCACTTTGGCCTGGAACTGCTTCTTCTTCTCCTATCTTCTTTCGCCAAGACTCAATTTAATACTTTTCTCTTGTGACAGGTTTTTCTTTATTTGCACTGAATAGCCTGATTGTCTCTAAGTGGAAGGTGTTATTATACACAGCTGTTAACATGAGCATCTCCCTGAAAAAAAATTATCCAGCTGAGAGGAACAATAATTCTTCTATTCCTTTTACCTCTTTGAAGGCATATCTAACGGTAAAAGGAAATTTAACTTCACATTTCAACGCATTTTTTCTAAAAATGGTTCCAGTTAATATATATTCCTTATTAAGTTCATTTTCGTCATAATCATCATATTCATCATCGCCTCCAAAGCCGCGTGACACAAATGGCTCCTGTCACATTCCGCCACTCACCTCTTTCCTGTACTTTGTCTTCCACAAATCTCCACTTGTCTCCAGCCTCCCTCCTCATAGCTCTCATCCAGGTAGGTCTGGGTCACCTTCCAATTCACCTGGTACCCATAGGAGCCCAGGAGCCCAGTTGACGCTATCAAGCTCTGTTCTCCCAGGCAAAGAACATGTCCAAGCCATATCCATCTCCCTTTCACCATTACCTCATCTACATGTGGAACTTCAGTCATTCCTTTTATGGTGTAATTTCTAAATCTTTACTGTCTTTTGAGTCTTAATATTCTGTTTAAAGCTTTATTCTAAAATGGATAAAGTGTTTGAGGTAAGGTCTCATTGTTATTTCAGGATTCATGTCTTTTATTGGATGGGAATAAAAATTATATATTATGTTTTATGTCCTGAATCGAGTGGTATGGCAAACTGTGTCTGAATAGGACTTGAAAATAAGAAAATATTGATTAAATATGAAGGGAATGTAAATAAACTTGGGAAAATAAAGATAGGAATAAGAAAATGTAAGATAAAGGGGTTGCATGCTTCCACTGTCATTAGTATATTTGTGTGTATTTTCTTTTCCTAAAAATAGCCTATACTGCTTTTAATGACCAATAAGGATCAATAAATGTGAAAGAAATACAATCTTTTCCTTGTGCTGTTTTATCCAAACATGAATTTCTACATACTGCAGAACTAAATATTTGTCTAAAGTCATATCACCTGAACTATACACAGTATTTGCACATGTAGTCAAGACTAAATAAGCCAAAAATAAAAGAAAGTTCTCTAATTACTGCATAAACGACCTGTATTCCAGACATGGATTTCTGCACACAGCAGAAAAACATATTTGTCTAAGATGATTCCACCTGAACTATATATATACACATGTAATCAAAACTAAATAAGTTAAAAAGAAAGACAGTTCTCTAATTACTGCAGAAACCACCTGTGCTTCTCCCTAATGCCTCCAGAAGAACTAAATATTCAACCGTAATTCACAATAACAGTTCATTAACCTTTCCTTGAACGAATTCATCATCAAATAACTTCCAGGAAGGTAATGATGCTTCCATATTCCAGAGCAACGGCCTCTGCTTCGAAGGCAGGAGGCAAAAACCTTCCCCGAAGTTATTTCCTGGAAAAATGGCTGAACTCTTAAACGGTTTAGCCTGAGGGAGAGACTGAAACTGAGTCTTCAGAGACACAAAAAAAGTCTTGCATTTTCTTTATGAACGTTGCCGAATCACATAAACGTTCATTATATTCTTTGTTTATGTTTGGAGTCCGTTCTCTCAGACGGTTAGTTGGTTGGTTAGAAATTAACTACAGAATAGATAGTGAATAAAAATTTGTTAAAAACAGAGAAACGTGAAAAATTACGAAAATAGAAAAGAAAAGAAAAAATGAAGAATTATTAATTATTTTCATGTTTAAAGATACAATTGAAATATGGGACTTTTTCAACTTATCTATGGTGCATCACTATATAGTGAGTGAAGATCTACAGTTACCTTTGAGAGTAAAAACTGTATTTTGACTTGTTACAAAATACAGTTTTTGACCTATAACATGATTGTGGATTTTCACTCATTTTTTAACATAACTCGTCTTGGGCCCCTTCTTCATATAATCCCTTGTTGTGGTTTATGAATGTTGGAGGAATCAGCTATAACTACAAAATTAATTAATAATACTGTATAAGGGTTCATTCTTTAATATAACACATTGTTGTAATTTATAAATTCAATGAGGATTCAGTTATAAATACAAAATATATGAATTTCTGTATGAGATGACTAATTCTTAATATAACCCACTATTATGGTTTATAATTTATATAGGACTCACTTATAACTACAAAAAAGAAAAATGGTGTATACCAATTTGTAAAATCTGGGAAATGTGAAAAAAGGATGAACAAAAAGGAAATAAGAAAAATAAAGTTTAGAAAAAGAAAATGAACAGTTGTCCAGTATAGAAGAGGCAAAGAATCCAATTTGTAACGGAAAGTAAACAGCAACAAATCCCTTTGAAGAGACGAAAATAAAAACAAATCCCTTTACGTGTCTTCACAAAACATGTCCGACCTAAACAAAAACAAACCGGTCAAAATATAAAAAAAAAAATAAAGAAAAGAACATACGGTTTGAAAGGGAAAAAGCAGTTGGATCAATGTATATATACAGTATATATATATATATATATATATATATATATATATATATATATATATATATATATATATATATATATATATATATCTGTATATTTTTATGGATCTAATAACATAACACGAAAGGCGATCTGCATTTTATTGGTGGTGCCGACACACGCACACACACAAACGCACAAATACACTAATGACGGTGTAAGCATGCAACCCCTTTATCTTACATTTTCTTATTCCTCTCTTTATTTTCCCACATAATTTACATTCCCTTCAAATTTAATCAATATTTTCTTATTTTCAAGACCTATTCAGAGAGAGTTTGCCATACCACTCGATTAAGTACATAAAAAATATATAATTTTTATTTCCATCCATTAAAAGACATGAATCCTGATATAACAATGAGACCTTACCTCAGACATTTCATCCGTTTTAGAATAAAGCTTTAACACTAGAACGGCCATGGTATCATTTTTGATACCATTCTGACTTTGCCGTTACATGATATGTACACAATAAATGTTACACCTATTAAACTATGTGACTTTTATTAATGTCATGAACATTACCTTTCACCAAAATTTCAGAGGGAAACACTTAATAGTTTTAGAGATATAAGCAGCGCTACCTCGGCAGGCCGTGGTATCATTTCTGTACCCGCCGTCTATACTCGGCGCGCACTCACAGTGAAGGCTGACAGGTTGTAACAGGTTTGTACATCATTTGCTAAGCGAAATATTACTGAAGGCAATAATATCAGCGCTTTGAATTTATTTATTGATAGCTATATTATTGATCACATTGTGAAGTGCACTGAAACTGAAGCAAGACTGAAGCTCAACACTCAAGATTGGAAGACAAGTAAAGAAGAGATATATCAACTAATTGGAATTATGTATGCCAGAGGTTTGCTTGCCAAAGGACAACCAGTTGATCAAATATGGTAAAAAAAGTGGGGCATAAAATATTTCTCAGATACTATGTCTCGCAACAGATATAAAGAACTATTGAGGTTTATTAGATTTGATATTAGATCGACAAGATCTGAAAGGTTGACTTCTGATAAGTTTGCATTATTCTCAACCGTTTGGAATAGATTCATTGAAAATTGCAAAGCAAATTATATGCCAAATGCAAATATCACAATAGATGAACAGCTTTTTCCAACTAAAGCTAGATGCCCATTTACTCAATACATGGCAAATAAACCAGACAAATTTGGCGTTAAATTTTGGCTGGCTGTTGATTCTTCATCCAAGTATTTAGTAAATGGGTTTCCTTATTTGGGAAAAGATGCTCATCGACCATCAAATCAGTCTCTATCGGAGTTCGTTGTTCTTCAGCTGATGGATCCTTTCCTTGGAAAAGGGCGTAATGTGACTACAGACAACTTTTTCACCTCGGTCAAATTAGCAGAACAACTCGAGAAAAAGAAAAGTATAATAGGCACAATGAATCGCATACGGAGAGAAATCCCTCCAGAAATAAAAACATGTAAAGCACCATTGCACTCAACTAAAATACTGAAAAATAACAATATGACACTTACAGTCTATCAAGGAAAAACAAACAAGAATGTTCTGCTTCCAAGCACAGTTCACAAAAATGTGTCAGTATCTGAAGAAGGTAAAAAAATTCCCGATTCTGTAAAATATTACAATGAAACCAAATATGGTGTTGACATCATTAACCAAATGGCAAGATTATACTCCATGAAAGTATCGTCCCGTCGCTGGCCTCTGCAAATGTTCTACAACGTCCTTGATCTTGCTGGAATAAATGCACACATCGTATATAAGGAGGTAACTGGCAAAAAGGTGTCTCGACGTGAATTTATTTTACACCTGGTTGAAGAGCTGCAGATGAAAGACACTGCTGAAGAGCGGGTAATTCATGAAGACACCAGTAATGCTGCATCTTCTTCACCTAAAACCAAGCGGCAATGGTGCAAAATAAACTGCACTCGGCAAAACCGCAGATTGACAAACAAAATATGTGCTAATTGCAAACGTTTTGTGTGCACGTCATGCACTGCAACAATTAGAACTGAAATAATTTGCAAGAAATGTTAAAATGTGTATAACATTATAATAAACATTAGGTTTTTTTTCCAAAACATTACAATACTGCTATAACAGGTAGCTATTACAATTACACATACTTTTTTTTATTAAAACTTATTTCTTTCTTAGTCAAATAACAATGTTCCACTTCGTAGATTTTTTGTAATGAACTACAAACTTGTTTCATTTTTTTTGTCAGTGCATATTTATATAGTTAAAAAAAATAATAAAGAACGCTGTATATTTTATTATTATTTTCCTTTGTTAATTATAAATGTATAAACTTTGATTAAACATTACATATAAACAAATTTGTGCTAGCATTTATGTTGAAACACTGATCGATCATAATTGCATAAAAATATGCAGCAATACTGAAGTAAGATGGTGGGTTCATTTTTGATACCAGCGGCCCGTGAAGGAGGGTAGTATGCTCCGGCCGTTCTAGTGTTAAACAGAATATTAAGAATTAAAAGACAGTAAAGATTTAGAAATAACACCTTAAAATAAATGACTGGAGTTCCACACTAGAGGAGAAAATGATAAAAGGGAGATGGAGATGGCTTGGACATGTTCTTTGCCTGGGAGAACAGAGCTTGATAGCGTCATCTGGCCTCCTTTGGGCACCAGGTGAATTGGAAGACGAGTGGAGATTTGTGGAAGACAAAGCACAGGGAAGAGGTGAGTGGTGGAATGTCACAGAAGCCATTTGTGTCACGCGGCTTTAGAGGCGATGATGAAAATGATGATGATGAAAAGGAACTTAATAAGGAATATATATTAACTAGAACCATTTTCAGAAAAAAAGCGTTGAAATGTAAAGTTAAACTTCCTTTTAACGTTAGATAAACCTTCAAAGAGGTAAAAGGAATAAAGGAATTATTATTCCTCTCAGCTGAATAATTTTTCTTCAAGTAAAATGGACGATATGGAAGCCACTAAACTTCCTCATTAAAATACTAAAAAGCACATAAGACCAATTTCCTTCGTGACTCTCCATTGCCAACTTTCCCTATAAAAAAAAAAATCACGTAAAGCTCGAGAATCTGAACTGGAATTTGAAGTGGCGTGTGAAGTATCGAGAGAATTATTCTTCTCTTTCACTTGATCTTTGAGCAACGAATTTCGTCTGTTCTTGCGATCACTTTATCTCCTTCGCGGAAAGTGGAATACCTTGACATTAAGTGCCTTTGGATGTTATTTGTCTATACTGAATTATAATATTAAAAGCTCTTCAGACAAATTGCTTTAATATCCTACACTGAATTTCCTTATATGCAGATGTTTCTACCCCTCATAGCTATCAATTATCTCCATCTTCCAATATTTTCCATTTAGTTATCTCCGTTTCCCACTTTCAACGTTACTGTTAATCGCACAATGCCATAAAGAATAAGTAACATTTTCACGAGTGAATTTGCTGACAGGGGGAACAGGTATTAAGCTTAGAAAAAGAATTCACTGAAGCAAGCTGCATTTTTAAGAAGAAATTATGTCATAAATAAGTATTTACAATTGAAATATATTTTAGTGAGCGTGCAAACAAACCATCCATTATAGCTTCCGAGAAGCTTATGAGGTAAAAAAAAAAATTAACAAAATATTCACCCCCAAAAAAAAGAAACAGAGAGATAATCAAATTATAAAGAACCTCTTTATCAAATTGCTGAACTTCATTTTATCGTCTGGGGGAAAAAGACAGGGGAACACAAAATGGTCTCATTTTCTCCCTCAAAAATAAAATTACATCAAAAAAAGGCAAAAGTAGATAAAAGTTGGCGCTGACCTAATTAAGACTTTAAAAGATCCGAGCATCGCCATTATATATATATATATATATATATATATATATATATATATATATATATATATATATATGAATTTTATCACATCACTGTGATTCATATGCATGCTAATATTAAGCTACAAATGTCCTGTAAGATCTAAGTCGCTCTACCTCGGAAATAATATATTTTCATGTGTGTTACCCGAAGGGGAATTTTTTAGTTGATAATAAGTTCGTCGTCTCGTGGGCTCGAACCACTGAAGACAAGAACTCAGGACTACAGTGACGCGCATTAAACCACACGGCCATCACGGGAGGTATAGGTTGATACCGACTCCCACCTACAAATCACTGTCGAACTCAGTGTAACATATATGAAAATATATTATTTCCGAGGTAGAGCAAATTAGATATTAAAGGACATTTGTAGTTTGATGCATATATATATATATATATATATATATATATATATATATATATATATATATATATATATATATATATATATATATATATATATATATATATATATATATATATATATATATATATAAATGATAACGGGGCGACAAGAGTCGCTTACATCAAAAAGGAGTTCGGCAAAGGGCGCTCATTAAGTTTTCAAACATCAAAAAGCACCGTTTCATTTTTAAAGGAAACACGTTCATTATTCTAGTGCTCACATTAGGAACCTTAGATTACAAGTCTACTTCTTGCTTCTCTTGTAAATGGAGGGAAGGAGAATTCTCATATTTAAATGAGATATGGATTTTCCAACTTTGAATGAATTTTAAACATACTTTTGGATTATCTTACCAGATAAAAAAAAAAATTACATTTTTATGATGCGTGATAATGTCATGAAAAAGAAAACTGATGCAAATGTAAAACATGTTTTATGGATTATCTTGCCAAAGAACAAACTAATCTTGAAGGAAACGTGATAATGTCAAGAAAATGAACACTGGTGAAAATCTAATATTTTTGATGAGAGATTCAAACCCCGACAGAACTCCCTATGAAGTAGAAGAAACCAGTTGTTCAAGAAAATATTTATGCCACTAGTGAGTGATAAGAGTGAAGATGAGTGAAAAAACATGAAAAATGAATGGCTCAATAATGAATGAAATTTTTTCTTTTTGTACTTCCTAAATATTTGTTTAATGGATATCAACATGTTTATAACGGTCTGCAGTAAAATCAATATAGAAACAAGTAAAAATCTAATACGTTATTTCATAATTATATTGATAATAATAATAATGTTGATAATAGTGATGATAAAAATGACAATATTGAAAATAAAAATACACACGCAATCAACAACAGGAAACAAAACCACAACATAAGGAAATCCTGAGATAATTGTGAGAAGTTAAAGAATAAAGGACAATAAAAGTGAAAAAAAAAATTATTAAAAACAAACTACAGACAAAACAAACTAATAAGAGAAATAAAGTACCTTTAAAAAACTTAGCTTCTCTAAAATACGAAAATCATATTGTATCAACACTCACCAAAACCGAGACAGTGCTGAGGTTCTGAAAAAGCAAAAGAAAAAAGAACAAGATTATTAATCTTATTATAAATAATGAAAATTAATAATAAATAATCTAATACAGTTAGATTACTGTTATAATTGCACGTCATTGTATCTACATTGCAACTTTTGTCTTCTCTCTCTCTCTCTCTCTCAGAGACACATACCCCAGAATGTGAGGAGAAGGCCTGAGTCATTTCCATACTCCTGAGCAAAGCAACAGAGAGAGAGAGAGAGAGAGAGAGAGAGAGAGAGAGAGAGAGAGAGAGAGAGAGAGAGAGAGAAAAAAAATTTACCAGATTATGGTTCGTACATCGATCAGTTTTCAGGAATCCACAATTACCATTTCACTTCCTTTCTAAATGTATTTTTTTTTTTCTGGCTGACTAAACAAACTCTGTGTCATCACTGTTTACGGAAAATCGTAAGGTTAATTTGACCCAATCTCCTACTAACTCCGACAAAAGACATTTTTAGCCTATCTCTTATACCCCTAAGACTTATTTCCCTCCGGTCTTTATTTCCTTTGAAAGTTTAGTCACTCTGATAGAGGACTTCTTCCGAAACAGCTGAGGTGGCTCAGTAAATATCGCTCAGTCTTCCGGACTCGATATTCAAATGACCTGTCGTCCCTTTGATTCATGGCCGAGAGACTGACTGCCCCGGGGGAATGATTCAGTTCTGCAAACTTTTTTTTTTTTTTTATTCCGTCAGGGGAAATAACTGCTGTTTCGATGCTGATGTGCAAATAAGTATAGAAGCGGAGTTTTCTTTTCTTGTGTATGTAAGAGGTGAGTTGATAAGGCAGGACAGTGTCCGTTTTGCAGGAATAAGATACACGAACTGAAATATAATTAGATATCTTTATTAAAGCTGTTAACATTTATACATACACATACATACACACACATGTATATACATATATATATATGTATGTGTGCATTAATGTGTGTGTATATATATATATATATATATATATATATATATATATATATATATATATATATATATATATATATATATATATATATATATATATATATATATACACATATACATATATATGCAAATAGATGAATGTGATAAATTACGCTATGCATTGAAATAAAATTGAAATTGCTTATCATATAAAAATATCACAGAAGACTCACGGTGAATTAAGCAATATATTTCACCAATGAAAACCACATAAATAAAATCGCAGAAAGAGTTTGAGCTCAGAGGAACGGTTTCACTAAACACAGAATTCCTGGAAGATGATCTTATCAGCATCTTGAGCTTGCCTGAGATGCCTCCAGGTTTACCTATCGCAATTTGCATATGATAGAACGTCATTCCAAACAGCCCAGATTTTGAAGAAAATCAAAAACTTTAGCCTGGATATTTTTTGCAAGGTCAAATTATATTTTTCCTTCAAACTTGTTATTAAGCTAATGTTTTCGGTCGCTAATCAGAAATATGATTGTAAAATCTCATTATATTGCAATACCATATGCAATTACGTTCTGATAATATATGAAGAGAGAGAGAGAGAGAGAGAGAGAGAGAGAGAGAGAGAGAGAGAGAGAGAGAGAGAGAGAGAGAGAGAGAGAGAGAGGATGTTGTTGGGCTGGGAAAGAGAATGAGATAGATAAACAGAAGAAAAGAGTAAAATCCTGTAAACCTCAAGATACCTACTGAAGGTTGCATAACTGACTATATATATATATATATATATATATATATATATATATATATATATATATATATATATATATATATATATATATATATATATATATATAAATATATATATATATATATATATATATATATATATATATATATTCAGTTATGCAACCTTCAGTAGGTATCTTGAGGTTTACAGGATTTTACTCTTTTATACATATACAGTATATATATATATATATATATATATATATATATATATATATATATATATATATATATATATATATATATATATATATATATACATACATATATACCTTCAGTAGATGGCTTGAGATCTATTTGATTTTACTCTTTCCTTCTCAGTCTGTCTCTCTTTCTCTTTCCCAGCCCAACAACATTCTCTCTCTCTCTCTCTCTCTCTCTCTCTCTCTCTCTCTCTCTCTCTCTCTCTCTCTCTCTCTCTCTCTCTCTCTCTCGTTTTCACTCATTATCAGTTCAGTGTTTGTTTTCACGGGCACCCACGTAAGGAATGGCTCAACAGAAACTGGGTGTGAAAAAGAATGAAAAGGAAAGGAATCATTCACAAAAAAGTCTACTAAATATGTCTCTTGTTCCAGCCTTCCTAACCAAATGATAACTAATTGCAAAGATAAATAAATAAATTAATTAATTAATACATTAGATCTTAAACAGATGTAGAACACAGTGATGTATTTTCACTTGGTAAGACTACCATCTGTCACTGTTTTGTTCAAATGGGGGAAGAAATAAAGAAACAACATGAAATCAGTAAACCATGATTTCCATTTCACCTTTGCAATATAATTTTATCATTTCATTCGATTAAAATCGTTCATATATAAAATCATAAGAATTTTGAGGATCTTTGATAAAAGCAAAACAAAATTATTACGTCAATCTTCGTCACTATTCTCCTTTGCACTAAATATTCTCGACTGACCATAAATATTGATTATGATTCATATACAGTCACTCATACAATGTATACTCAGTTCTAACCTAAGAGATAAAATAAGCAAGCGGTTCCCTGACAACTAAAAGTAAATATTTAAAAGACTCTTCATACCACTAAAAGCTCTATAAATACCTCAGGTACAAATGCCCAGCGGGGAAATGATCAAATGACCTCATTTGCATAATCGAATACCCTGGGACTGAATGGGGAATAGACATAGTGACTACTACAAGATAATGACTTATCATTAATTATTCAGTTTGCATTTACGTAGTAGATCAGGCTTCATAATTATGAAAGAATAGAACAGAATATAGAATTCAGGCCAAAGGCCAAGCGCTGGGACCTATGATGAGGTCATTCAGCGATGAAAGGGAAATTGAGAGTAAGGAGGTTTGAAAGGTTAAGTAACAGGAGGAAAACCTCAAAGCAGTTGCACTATTAAACAATTGTTTGGAGACGGTTGAGGAAAGTAAGATGGAAGAAAGAGAATATGAAAGGAGGTAGAGTAAAAAGAATTCGTAATTAGAATACAATCCAAAATAATGTTTCAAAAACTACAACATTCAATGAGATATGAATTTTCCACTGAATGACTCCCATAGAGAGATATACTATACCATTTCAATGAAATCATTTATAGTAATGTTTCTTGTACATTTCCCTACACAAGTATTGATGTGGATCATTTGAAATTTCCAACTGGCTAATTACAAACTCCAGTATTTCCTATTCCAACCTCTATTTTCAACCAGAGATTCCCCTAACCCAAATGAATAACATAACAGAAAATATTATCTCATTACGACTCAGCGTCCCAGGTAAAAAACGGTCATTAAATACAGTTTGCATTTCATTAATGTGATTACGAATGCCATTCCCTCTGATAAGAGCAATTAACCTTGGGAACTCTAATGACAAAGCAGGTGTCATTCAATCAGAGTAATTAAAATAATCACAGGAGAAATATTCACACCTGTCACGTGATCTAATGGTAATTTTATTAACTTTTTCTGAGAAAGATCTTTTCCTAATGGATTTCCACCAAATTAAGCTTTTTTTGGAAGACTCGTGAGGACCTCTGAATGAAGATCAACGACTGATCTCAAACCTTTCATTCGTTCTTACTCTGTGGACTCTCAGGCCTCATTGGAATGCATCCCTAAATGGGGTAAACAGCTGCGTTCTTACAGAAGTAATGTGAGGCCAATATATGTGCGTATCGTAGCATGTTTGGGCGTTTGACGAGCTACTGATGAGACTCCCGTATATTCGTGTGAAATGACTAATCTGGTGGAAGTTTTCAGAACAGGGGATCCCCGTTTGATTCAGGAAGGAAAGTGTGAAGAGTGCGAGAGACAATAACAATATGTATTTATATTACAGTATATGTATATATATATATATATATATATATATATATATATATATATATATATATATATATATATATATATATATATATATATATATATATATATATATATATATATATATATATATATATAATATATATATATATATATATATATATATATATATATATATATATATATATATATATATATATGTACGTATATATATTTTAGATGAATGAATAGACGCTGTCGCTTTCATTATAGAGAGAAATAAAACCATCCTCAACCTATTCCCTCAACAGGAGGTAAAGCTGCGGTCTCTCGGAAAGTTAAGTTTCAGACGCGAATAATGACAGATCTGTGGCATATACTCCAATGCATAATAAATAACTGTCATAAATTTTAAGTGTTTCTCAAAGTAATAAGTAACGACCGCAAAAAATAAATAAATAAATAAAAATGAGCTAAGACAACCTCACCTTTCCTCTTAAACCTAAAATTACATAAAATGTTTACGTTTCAGGCACACTGTCCAATATTAGGTTTTCCAATTAGTGGGAGAAGGCTGCAGGGTGCCGGAGTAAACAATTTGGAAATGGTCTTTTTCCTGAGTCTCTCTCTCTCTCTCTCTCTCTCTCTCTCTCTCTCTCTCTCTCTCTCTCTCTCTCTCTCTCTCTCTCTCTCTTTACATTGTCTATTTGAAAACTAATAAGATTTTGAGTGGGAAAACGAACTTCAAAATTTTCGTAGTCAATGAAACATTTAACTTTTTAAAAATCTCCCAACTGACTGTCACGAAATTATTCTTGTCT
>JANJGK010000027.1:8649815-8685167 GCA_039081455.1 Macrobrachium rosenbergii | reverse complement strand
AGACAGCTCTTTATCAACTGTGAGTCACCGTAATGTGGCAGCAACCATTATCGATGGAGGCTTATTAATCCACACAATCTTGCAGCAGACAAATGGATCTTATGGAGCAATAGCAAAGGAAGTTTCGATAAAAATCTGCTCTTTTCCAGGAAGCCAAATTCATGTTCTCTTTGATAAGTACCTCAACCCTTCACTTAAAGATAATGAAAGATTAAGAGGTGCAGATAATAATACTAAATTTACAGTCACCGGACCAGAACAAATTCCACGACAAAGAGGCTCCCAGTTATTGACAAATGGAAATTTCAAAGATGAACGAGCAAAATTCCTTCTCGTGGAACGATGCAAGAATCACTATGGTCCAATCTATGGAGGTAAGATTTTAGTAGTGTCACATGGTGGCTACTGCTTGAAGTATTCCTTCAACAGTGAACAAGAGTATATGATCACTGATCAACCAGAAAATCTCCATGGTCATCATGAGGAGGCAGATACTTTGGTTGCTCTTCATGTATCCAAAGTGCATGGGAATATAATTGTTTGAGCTTCAGATACTGACATTGTAGTAATTTTGTTAGGTTTACTGGGAAAGATGAGTGAAGAAGAGCAAGGAAAAAGAAGTATCAAAATGGACTGTGGATATGGAAACAATTGCAGATATATCAACATCAATGAGCTGTTTCATGTTTTGGAATTAAAAAGAGCTGGAATATCAGCCGCATTACCAGCGTTCCACGCCTTCACAGGCTCAGATGTCACAGCAGCATTTTACAGGAAATGAAAAATAAGACCATTTAACATCATGGCAAACGATGAAACAGGAAAATTTGTAAAAGTTTTCCAGGACCTCTCATCCACTCAGGATCCAGACATAGAGTCTTTGTCTTCCTTTGTATGTGCTCTATATGGCCATCCACACCTTAGTGACCTTAATGAAGCCAGGTATGTCATGTTCAATAAAATGACTGGATCTGTTAACACAAGAAATCCTCTAGCGAATGTGAAGCGTATCAACTGTTCACTCCTGCCACCTTGTCCCGCAGCTCTCAAAGAGAAAATTCACCTGCTCAGTATCTTAGCATTCTTTGGCACCGAGCTGATAAGCAAAATCCCAGTGACGGATTAGACCCAACTCAGTTTGGTTGGAATAAAGATGATCAAGCTTTTATTCCGGAATGGTTTGAGGGAAGCTCAGTGCCAATGGTCCTCATCCAGAGCACTACTAATGTGACAGAAACTGATACCTGCACTGATATTGATCGTGATGAAAGTGATGACCAATGGACAGATGATGAAAGTGTAAGTGATGAAGGCACATATTACAGATATTTGTCAGGGCATTGTATTTTTGCAGGTTTTTATCATTATGATGCCATAATATTATATAAGTATAAATACATAATGAACATTATAGGTTTTAATGCTTAATTTGTATGTATTTATTTATTTAATTTTTACAGAGCAGTGGACAGTAACAACTGGTAATGAAATTTGTATGTTATATGTTAATCTGAGGTAAATGTATATGACTATTTTTTGTGGTAAATGTATATGGACATACCGGCTGTATACCTTTAATGATATTGTGTACATATTTATTTGTATTATACATTTGTTTACACTTTCTAAAAGGGATCTTTATTAAATGTTACGGATTTCTTATCTTCCTATATGTTAATCCGTAGTATATTGGAAAGTACCATTAAGTTGGTATACTGTTATGAATTTTAAATACTGTTTATTATTCCCATTTCTATGTGGAAGTGATACAAACAATCTTGAAATGCAGACATATATTTGGTATATATACTGTTATGAATAATTATATACTTTTTATTCTTCCTGTTTTACATTCAAGTGAGACAAACAAACTTGAAATGTAGACATTCAGTAAGGCATTTTGTTTTATAAATTTTTTACTATGGTTAAAATATGAGATTATACACTTACATGTAAATGTGGACAGATTGTTTTCATGAGTGATTTGTATTTATTTTCAAATAGAATTGGTCAGTAAGTGTTAAGGAAATGTATTTGTGCTATTAATTAAATCAGTGGGTAAGGCATAAGAAACTATGATACCTTCATGTATGTTAAATCTGCAGTAAACGTGTATAGGAACACTGTATCGATATTATGCTCAAAGTTCACATGTTAGTTTCTTCCTTTTTCTTTTTCAAGAATATTTTCATAAAATGTTACCGATGTATGATTCTTCCAAAGCCAAATCTCTGACAACTTGTAAGTACGTACATATCGTACATGTTTGTTTTTTTCCCTTTCTTTTTCAAAAGTAATTCCAATAAATATTACGGATGCATGATTCTTCCAAAGCAAACCTGTGACAATGCAGTGGAACTGTACTTGTACGTTGTACATAACATACAAATAATCTTATTTGTGATTTTTGAATTTGAGAATCAAGTATAAGTGATTGTTGTAATGGGGCTTTAGTTAGTACTTGGATGTAATGCACATTTCGTTAGTAGTGATTATATCTTGTGAGTTTTCTTGCCTGGTGGAGACATACATCCGAAATATGTTCGAAGTCACCGAACCTAGTATCTTATAGCCTATGTGAATAATAAATCTTATGAAATATTTTTGCCTTTAAAATTTTATCTGGCTCACGAATTGCAGAAAATTATCATTATCATATTGAATTCTTTAAATATTAATATCGTCTGTGATACATATTGAATCATTTCAAGGTGTCCCATCTCTCACCTCCAGTCGTTGGTTATGTCTGTCATTGGGTAACCACCCATTAAAATGTCTGTCATTACCATCACAGCACTCTAGGATGTGCAGTGCTATTGTAGTGCAAATTTTACTTGGTATCTCCAGTGTTAGATGTAGATCTTGTCTCCCCCTCCCCAATCATTGTGGGGTGTCTGTCAGGGGGTAACCACCAACTAAAATGTCTGGCATGACCACCATAGTGCTCTAGGATGTGCAGTGCTATTGTAGTGTAAATTTTACTTGGTATCTCCTAAGTTGGATCTAGATCCAATTAACCCCCCCTTTTCAGTGTCTGTCAGGGGGAACCCACCCTCTAGTATGTCTGTCACGGGTCATTCTATAATCAGGAGAGTCCAAGGATATATTATATATTAGTTTCATCTGGTATCTCATATACTGGATCTAGACCCAAAATCTAACAAGCAATTAGTGGTGCTTGTTAAGTAAGCCACCCATATATTTTCGGCAGACGGTCAGTTTCACCGTTTACAAGTCTATTCCTAAATATCGGTAGGGGTTACAGTCGGTATCTCGTTCGTTGCATCTGAATGGTCCGGGCTGCCGCTCTAGATCATAACTTAGGCAAGAATGCAAACCAAAAAGAGGCTTCTTCTGATATTCCTACTCGAGCTCAAAAATTTTTTAACGGTTTAGTCATTACTACCAAACCGAGCTTGGACAATCGTTATTTTCTTATGTATCTATATATTTATACATTTGTCTTTGTCTGTCTATTTATTTATTTATTAATATATTTGCTTTAGATTTAAATCAAACTGGTTTCCGGTGTAGTACTAGATCATAAATGAATACATTTGCTTCCTCATACTAAAGTCAGCCGGTTCATTAAGATGCGCACAGCATGTTTCAAAAGCTCTCTCTCTCTCTCTCTCTCTCTCTCTCTCTCTCTCTCTCTCTCTCTCTCTCTCTCTCTCTCTCTCTCTCGCTAAATTCTATATTATATTATTTTGTCCTCCTTTAAAAAGCTCTTCCCATTGTAATCATCCGAATTACAAAGCAGCCCGGTAAAGCCGTGAAAACATTTAATATTTATCTCGTTCTAGAAAATAAACGCTTCTTGTTTACTTTCCTCGCATTCCCAGTAATTCCTTTAATTCCTTTTATTCCTTTTCCATTCTGGATGTATATGAACGAAAAGACTGGTTGTTTAGTCATCAGTGTGCTCAAAAGAAAGAACATTTTAACAAAATTACATAAAATGTTTGTAATTTACTGAGAGAGATTTACTGTAATTTAGGTGCTCATTTCGATATAACAGTTCTCCTGTGACGGGTGAGTTCATTGTTTTTATTTTTTCGACAGTTTCGTGGGCGGACGTGTTGGACGTCTCTCTCTCGACTTTTTACCAAAAAAGAAGGTTTTTCGCTCTTGGTGATTCTACCTCTCATAGAAGAAGGCAGTGTGTTAATAGTGCCTCTACGTAATAGCCAGGACGTAAGCCGGTTAGTGTTGTGTGATTGCAGATATATTAATCCACATTCTGCCCCAATCAGTGCCTTCGAAATGTTCACGTTTCAACTTCTCGAACTCTCTTGGCCCTGGGAAATGGGTAATGGAGTGCTGTGTATGTGTTAGTGCTTGGCCCTCCCTTTACCACAAAAATGCCATCTGACCAACCTCCAACCGTTGTGCCAGTGACCCTGGCACCTAACAATACCTGTGCCCCACACACAAGTTCTGTGTCGCTAACAATTGTCTTTACTTCATACAGTACCAATCGAATTGTTCCGATGTCGAGTCTGCAATACAGTCTGTCAGTGCAGCCTTCTCTGATGAGGAAATCAACGCTGCATATACAAAATGCAAAGACCTGATGCCAGATACCATTCTTCAGGAGCGACCCGCGAAAAGCCTATCTTCTCTCAAGAAAGTATCATATATCACTAAGTGGCTAAGGACCTGCTCGGTGGAAATCTACGCCGATGACCCTTACAATCTGCCTCCAAAGGGGTCTGCTGATCTAAGCCTACGTGCAGTGTACCATACGGCAGAAAATGCCTTTCTAAAAGCAAAATCCCTCTCAGAAAAAATTGACAAAGTCTCAGAAAAAAAATTGAGGAAACACAAGACAAATTTTCACAGGTCTGGGACGTGATCAAAGGACTACAGGAATCACTCAACAGTCTTAAAACTGTGGAAACAAATAACAATCTTTCACGGATCTGGGATGCGATCAGAGGAGTGCAGGGATCAATAAACAATCGCACAGCAAGCCACCAGACTCCTGTGAATGAGGCATCTATTATTTACCGAAGCCCAACATTCGTGAATCACCTCGCCCGAAACCTGAGAAGAGATATCACGTTGTGATTCACAATTTATGCTCATCTGTGAAGCCAGAAGACGCCATAGTAGAGAGAGTCAAGTTTCTCACGGCCTCCGACCCTCTTATCTCGCACGAACTCCCATGCAAAATTAAACATAAAGTGGCCTATAGGATTACCTGCCTATTTCAACACCTCGGTGTTCTTAAAGGCGAGAATTTCAGTCCTAACATAAAAGTCTCAAGATACAACCTAATCTGGGACCAACCCCCCACGTTCCTTTAACTTCATGATTCTTTTGTGACCTGCAACATTTGCTACGATCTTGCAATGGGCTATGATCACATCCCCTTACAGGTGTCCTTCAGTACCCCATCCCTCCCTGCCGTGAACCCCATAACTGATCACCCACCTGCTGTTAACTGGGATTTTAAACACCAACAGAAAACCAGATCCTTCAGGGAAACCACGGAAACCAGGCTGCGGTCAATAGCTCAACCGGCAGACTAGACGCCTTACTGTGTACCAACCCAAAATGTAGAAACGATCATCACAGGAGAGATCTGAAAGAATTCTATTCGAATATAATTTCCGCTATGATCACCTCGGGCAGCGATACCTTTAGATCTCGTCAAGGCAACGCTCGTAATGTACCTGGATGGAATGACATTGTTAAAGATCGTTATACACATTCACGAGAAATGTTTCTATTGTGAAGGCAAAATGGTAACCCGAGGGAAGGACACTTTGCACTGCTAATGAGGCAGGCGAGAGCGCAGCTGAAACTTGCCCTTAAGGACTGCAGACTGAATGAAAAGTAACTAATTGCTGATATAGAAAATTAGAATCTGGTGATTACCCCCGTCTTTGGAAAGACATTCAATCCCTAAATCCCAAAACTAAAAAGCTATCACAGAGAGTAGGAGAAGCCGTAGGTGACGAGGCTATCGCAAGAATGTGGGGCGATCACTTCAGCACTATCCTGAACTACATAAACGATCAAGACTCCTGAAGGGATGTAAATAACCTCCCTACTGATAATATTCAGTTTCATTTCGCCGATCGTATTACGCCGGCTAACATCAGCGATGCCATAAACAACCTACCTAATAATAAATCGTCCGGCTGCAATGGTCTACCTGCTGAAGCTTTCAAATTCTGCCATCCAATAATTTGCATTTTGCTGCTGCTCTAATCAGTGCGTGCATAATTCACCAGTTTCTCCCAGACACACACACACACACACAAACAAGTTGGAAACAAATCTACGAGTTGTTGGTGGTCCTAACCAGTGCTTCATAAGATTATCCAGCATTTGCCAGAGATTCACTCTGCATTTAAGGTAAGTTATTCTCTTGTTTTCAACCTGTTCCTGGTTTGTGACAAGTTATGTGTTTATGATATGTGTTACTGTAGTGTGGCAGCAGCCTTTCTTCAAGCAATTACACCAAGAGAAACACACTTGGTGATTCAACAAGCCTGGTGTACATCATCTGAATAAGGCAATCTCTCCGACAGATGCTGGCGTTGACAAGGCAATAAGTGCTGAAAGCCCATTTGGGTTACATAGAGCGAATGGAAAACAAGTTTTGAATATGTCATTTTACATATTATAGTAAAATGATCACCCAAGTTTAGCCTCAGACCTTTATTGCATGAGTTTTGTTGTGAAATGCACGTTTAGTGAAACTCATTTCATCAAGAAATGTTTTTCTAATATCCTCAGGAAGAACGTCATGTACTGAATATGTCATGTTTACCCAATGGCAGCTGTACCCCGGTGACAAAACTCCTTAGTTGGCCCGGAAGTGTTTTCGTAAAGAATAGAATAAAATGTAGAATTTGGGCCAAAGGCCAAGCTTTGGGACCTATGAGGTCACTGAGCACTGAAATGAAAATTGAGAGTAAAAAGGTTTCTTGAAAGATGTAACAGGAGGAAAACCTTTTGCAGTTGCACTAAGAAACAATTGTTAGGTGAGGTTTGAGGAAAGTAAGATGGAAAAAAGATAATATTAATGGAGGTACAGTAAAGGGAGTGAAAGGGGTTGCAGCTAGGGCCCGAAGGGACGTTGCAAAGAGCCTTAAATAATGCCTACAGTGCACCGCGTGAGATGCACTAAAGGTACTAACTCCTCCCCACCCCTATGGGAGTGTTTTCGTAAGCATATGAGCATAAAATGACGTCACATCCGGCAGTGTGGACTTTCCTACAGACAGGTGATTAATGAAGCGTTGTAACTTCTATGGCTATTTTAAAAATACATTGGAGACTGAATTTAAACAGCTGTATTCGAATCGTCCTTCTTTATGTAGTCGTTATGAATTACATATACTTCTTAAAATTGGAAGTTGGGGCATCATTTGAAGTTATTCGTGTATAAGAATCTTTTCTGCATTTTCTCACTTTACGATTCACGAATTCTCTCATCCTCTGCTCACGGTGTTATTTCGCTCAAATAATTATCAATATTACTTTATGGGATTAAATTTATTCACATGATATTTTTCTATTGTGAATTCTGAATCATCATTCTCTAACGTTCTATTTCTCCCCCATTGTTTTTTTAATCAAATCAATTTCTCTTTCCATCCTTAACGAAAGAAGGTCAAGCCCACTACATTCCTCATTACAACCTTACAACACAACCGTAAAACCAGTCACACTACAAGCTGCCATAAACGTTGGACACCGGAGCGCACGACTGTGCTTCTGTAAAGGTTGTTGGGCAAAGGCTTTCCCTGGGGGCCATATACAGAACATCCTGATTTACTGCACTCTTTCATTTCTCGCTCCTATTTCACAAGACTTGACGCCAACGGCTCTACTTTTCCCTTGGTTCTAGCTTTGGTGGTTTAGATAAAACTGCTTTGTCTAAATCTTGCCCTGAGATAGTGTGAAGGGGTGTAGGGAGCCTGGTGTGGCCTATGGACTCGCTCGACACAACGGAGATGAACAGTATGAACGATGGTCAGTTATAGGTCGTAACACTTTGCGGTTTTTGCATTGTTTGTGTGTTTGTGTTTGTGTGTGTGTTTTATGAGATTAAAACCTTTAGGAAAGAATTTCTGTAGAACCCTTTGCTGAGAATGACGGCTGGAGACTCTGGTGATAGAAATCATAAAAAAGTATTATATGCGTGAAGGTAATGAGTATATATATATATATATATATATATATATATATATATATATATATATATATATATATATATATATATATATATATATATATATATATATATATGTGTGTGTGTGTGTGTGTGTATATATATATAATATATATATATATATATATATATATATATATATATATATATATATATATATATATATATTCCAGTTTTATATGAGAGAGAGAGAGAAAGAGGAATTCAGTTATACAACTCTTGACCCAATATCATCAGTGAAAGAGCTCCCTCCGTCCATACAAATGTACTTCGTGATGAATAATTCAGACCGAACTCTGCATCATCTATTTTGAAGAAAGGAAACTCTTCTTTTAGAGCTGACGTAGAACTGAAGGGGATCTGACATAGCGGACAACGCAGATGACGAGATTACGCATATACATACATACATACATACATACATGTATATATACATATGCATGTATATATATATTATATATATATATATATATATATATATATATATATATATATATATATATATATATATATATATATGTATGTATAAACTCTTTAGTAATGCCTACAGTGCGCCACGTGAGATGCACTGACGGCACTATTCCACCATGGAAAAAGTCTCAGTGTGCTTCAGAAATGTTATGAAATTCAGTAAGGTCATTTAAACATTAATATGAACTCGGATCCCTAAAATCAAAAGGAGAAAGTTCAAGGAATATGGACCACATCCTTCAGTAATGCAAAATATAACTTATTTTTCCCCATTGATCTCATGCAACATTCATTATTGCAATTATATTCACCCTTCCTAAATCGAAGCGTATCTCCATTGAAATAATATTTTCACTACAGAGACGAAATATGACAAATTATAATGTTATAAGCCGTTTCTCCAGGTTTTATTTTTTACCACTTTGCACATTTGTCAAATGTGAGACAATAATTTAGCAGCATTTTATAGATAGATTAATGTTGGCGCTTTCAAGAATTCACAATGGAAATTATTCCCGTCCCGTCAAAACCTTTGTTTTTATTTTTCTTATTTTCTCTTTCATTTTAAGATCCCTGTTCACACAGGGGCCATAAGGGGAGTTCAATGACACAGATTAAACTTGAAGTAAAGGCGACTATTTTTTCTGGCATTCATTGAGTAGCGAATAGAATAGAACAGAACAGAATATATAATGAGGTCATTCGTCGCTGAAAGGGAAATTGAGAGTAGAAAGGTTTGAAAGGTGTAACTGGAGGAAAACCTTTTGCTGTTGCACTATGACTCAGCTGTTAGGAGAGGGTTGAGGAAAGTAAGATGGAAGAAAGTGAATACGAACGGAAGTACAGTAAAAGGAATAAGTAGCGTATATAAGGAAAGTCATTTAACAAAACGGTTTAATCCCAGTGTCCTTTACGGTGGTCGTCGGGTGTAATGATCGACGGATATCCGATGAATGAAGGGATTATCATCAAGCAAATAAAAAAAAAAAGCGAATTTGCTCCATTTCCATCATGGACGGTCATGTCGGTCATCTGCCCAATTGTGAAACCAGATTTTCCAAATTAGCCAAGTTATGTTGTACGTTCACCAAACGAGAACCCTGTCGTCGGTAATGGATCAGTTCACTGACGGAGTCAATTTGTGACTCGGACATTTTCTCTCCCCAAAAACGACTAAGAATCGAGAGAAGTCGTTCATTGCTGCTCTTAGGAATGCAGAATGAAATTAAAAGTGAAATTGACAGTCCCATTCAGGTTGGGGAGGGATGGATGTCAGATGGAGGAATTTGGATGCTGGATGATGTCGTTATCATCGGATCTGTTTCACATTCCATCGTTAGGGTACTCAAGAGTTATTGTGATTATTGTGCCTTTTAGGTTTTACCCAAGTCGAGCCTTGCATGTTAGATTATATATATATATATATATATATATATATATATATATATATATATATATATATATATATATATATATATATATATATATATATATATATATATATATATATATATATATATATATATATATATATATATATATATATATATATATATATATATATATATATATAGAGAGAGAGAGAGAGAGAGAGAGAGAGAGAGAGAGAGAGAGAGAGAGAGAGAGAGAGAGAGAGAGAGAGAGAGAGAGAGATCTGTATCTATGTATAATCAAACACTAATAGTAGTATTAAAAAGACCCATAAAAGAAAAAGCGAACAGAATAAATCACCGTAATTCAAAGAATATACATCTATCCTTAGTATGTTGATCAAAACAGTAATTAATTCACTATTCTTTAATATGACTGTAATACAATAAGAAGCAGCATTTGGCGTGTGGTAAAATAAAGGGAAATGCAAAGAAATCAGTATCAAAGACTTTCAGTAATTCCAGTTCATTTCAGACTCGAGTCGCCTAAATATTACACACTGAGCATTGCATTTGGAATGTTCTCTCTATTAAGGACTTTATTTATTTTTTTCCTTTTTTTGTGGGGGGGGGGGGGGGAGCGTCCATCTGAAATCATTGCTCGTCCTGGCTGCTGAAGAATCAATAATTCAAGGACTTCATTTGCCATTCCTTTTCAGATTTGCTTTTTCGGAAATACTCCTTCGCATTCCTATACTCGGTTCCTGTTGCCTTTTGAAATTCACTGCCTATTCTGATATGCATGTATATATACAGTAATATATAGTATACCCACATTCACACATGTACACATACCTTATGCATGTGTGTATATGTATATATATATAAAATATATATATATATATATATATATATATATATATATATATATATATATACACGCACATACACATATGTACGTGTGTGTTCAGTATGTGTGGTGACCATAACACCATAACCACATGTAACTCCATACGTCACATACCACATTTATGATGAAAACGACACTATTTGAATGGAACGAGAGTAAACCCTTCCTTGAAAAACAAAAACGACAGAAATATCTTCTGTGAAAATACCGAAACTGGAAGCCTTCTTTTATAAACGCGTCAAAGAAAGAAAGATCTTTCTCATCACATCACTGGGTTGGGGAGGAGGGGGTGGGAAGGAGGAAACAGGAAATGACGTCATCAAAAACGCCATGATACAGCTTATGCCAGCACCAGAAGAAGACGAAGCGAGGATAGAAGAATTCGATGCAATGACAGAATGAAACATGAGTGACGAGAGAGGAAGGGCAGAGGCCAGTAACGCCCAGGAAGTGTCAGTAAATGTGAAGGTAAATAATGGTTAGAATCTTTGGCGACTGATGGCAATTCATGCGCATGCGCGAATGAGCATCTGAGTGTGTTGTTGCTTATGTGGGTATTTCAACATAACACCGATATGGTCATTGAAATGCCTTCTTTCGAGAAATAGACAAATAATACAATACCTGGCATTGGCAATGCAGGTGGACATTGCCCAGAGAGCGAGGCATCGAAAAGATTGCCAAGTAGCCATGAAACAGCCATTCTGTTTCTTGAGAGTTCATGTCTGGAATGGTCACCTTAATAAGAGTAGTTTTTAGACTTTATAGGCTAATGTTTTTCGTTTTTAAATTTAGAGGGATTCTGAAGAGTTCATTAAAGTGTTTTGGGAATAAGAATTATGTTACATCATTTATTTTCGAGAAGTGAATAGACGTTGTCGTTTGTGTTACATGCTGAGAAAAAACTTATTGTTTGTTTAGTCTCAAAATGTTTCAGAAGCGAATAATGACACTTCTGTACCACATGATCCAACCCCCCCAAAAAACGACTGTTATCAAATGGTAACTGTTTATCACAATATTAGGCAAAAATTGCTGACCAAAAAATTAAGTAGCACAGCCTCACATTTCCTCCTAGGCCTAAAAATGTGTCAAATGTGGACGTTTTAGGAAGAATGAAATTAGGTCCATCCAATTAGTGGGAGGAGGAGCCTGCAGCCTCAAGGGGTAAACAACTTGGAAGTGTCCTCTCTCTCTCTCTCTCTCTCTCTCTCTCTCTCTCTCTCTCTCTCTCTCTCTCTCTCTCTCTCTCTCTCTCTCTCTCAATATTTTCGATTTGAAAGACGAGTAAAATTTTGAGTTGGAAGACGAACTTCAAAACTCCCGTCATCAACGTAACATTTAATGCTTTCAACATCTTCGAACTGACTGCCACAAAATTATTTTGATCTTGTCTAGTTGTTTATTAGGTATTGTAAAAGAATCCTTTGACGAATGTTTAGTATAAATTTTGTTATATATACTGAATGTAGACAATTTTCAATACGATATTAATTTTTCTGAAGTTAAGAGTTTCCTATTAACAAGAACAGTACATCTTATATTGCATTCAAAACAAGATCCATATGAAATTATTACATCACTCCACTCCCAGATGAACCACAAAAAGAAGGCACAGCACCACATTCTTGAAAGTAAGAACGCTGTTCCTCCTAATCCTAAGAATATGAGATTTTTGTGCTTTCTTGGGAGCTGAAGTCGCTCACCCGAATCAGCGGAGGACCTCCAGAGGCCTGACTGAGCAAACAACTCCGAAATGAACAGAATTCAAAAGAAGAATAGAATTTAAAAGCTTGTTTGTGAATTACTTTACAATGATTTCTTATCTTACATAAAATTTACTGATTATACATACAGATAGTTACTAAAATCACGAGAGAGAGAGAGAAGAGAGAGAGAGAGAGAGAGAGAGAGAGAGAGAGAGAGAGAGAGAATTACTCAAATCATGAGAGGGAGACAACTACCTAAATTCGAGAGAGAGAGAGAGAGAGAGAGAGAGAGAGAGAGAGAGAGAGAGAGAGAGCGGACAGAGATTTTAAATCCCGAGAGAGAGAGAGGCGGACAGACAGATTTTAAATCCCGAGCGAGAGAGAGAGATTTAAAATCCCGAGAGAGAGAGAGAGAGAGAGAGAGAGAGAGAGAGAGATTTTAAATCCCGAGAGAGGGAGAGAGAGAGATTTTAAATCCCGAGAGAGAGGGAGAGAGGGAAATGTCTCTCTAACCTTCCTGGCGCAAAGGACTCCAGATGAGAGCAACTCGGAGCTTTTTCACACCGACTTCCTCCTCTCCTGACGTAATTTTTGGCAGCCATATTGGCTGTCAAACTTCTTTAGATTTCCTGCTAGAGATTTGATATCCAGCTGAACTGGAAGACTGGAAACTGGAAAAGACATGACGTCATTCCAGTTGCCTACAAGTCATGTGTTGCGCTGAGAAGTGCACTCGTTGGGTAAGTGTGTGCTTTTAGTTTTCTGTAAAACTATTGTGCCGGCTTTGTCTGTCCGTCCATACTTTTTCCTTCCGCCTTTATATCTTAAAAACTACTGAGGCTAGAGGGCTGCAAATTGATATGTTGATCATCCACCCTCTAATCATCAAACATACCAAGTTGCAACTGTCTCAGATATGGAAACTGCGACGCCAGATAAGACGGAGGAGATTTTTTGGTCGTGTTGACTTCAGTGGAATAATATCTCCTTCCTTTGTTCCTTGAAATCAAGTCTTGTTTTATATAGAGTGACTTCCAAAATAGATAAGTAAATAAATAAATAAATACATACAAATGAAGCAATGTTTCTGGTTAAGTCTGACGCTACGTCTGACTAAGGCTGGAAGCCGAGGAAAGGGTAGTCGTGCTGGGTGATGTTAATGGAAAAGAAACTAAAAATATATAGCTGAATTGACAGTTACAGAACTCTTCGGGCAAAAATGAATGTTAGCAGTCTTGTGGAGATATATTTATATAAAAGTTTGATACCTGGAAAAGCGAGGCATTTATAGAATAGGGTAATTATTCTTAAGAATGAGTTAATGGTCATGAAAAGCCAATTACTGATGATGTATTAACACAGAGTAATTGGAGAATTGAATAGAATGACGTAAAGACAATATTTATACGAAGCAGAAGTACAGAAAGACGAGTGACGACAGTCAGAATTTGGGATTGGGTCCTCACCTACCTTAATTTCCCCCCTGTCACTCATTGAACAACAAATTTACCTCAGTCATCGTGCGATAACATTTGCCCAGTGACAACATTCTGTCTCCCTCCGAGTATTTCAGTCTTATTTCTTGTCAACATGTAGAACAGAATATAGAATAGAATTCAGAATTTAGGCCATAGGCCAAACACTGGGACTTACTAGGTCATTTAGCCCTGTAAGGGAAATTGAGAGTTTAAAGGTTTGAAAGGCGTAACAGGAGGAAGCCCTTTTGCAGTTGCACTATGAATCAATTGTTAGGAGAAGGTAGAAAGAAAGAGACGCAAGAGAATATAAACGGAGCTACAGTAAAAGGAATGAAAGGGGTCGCAGCTAGGGGCCGAATTGACGCTCCAAAGAACCATAAGTAATGCCTAAAGCGCACCACATGAGGTGCACTCGACGGTACTAACCCCCTTCCCCCCACACGGGGTTGTCAACATCGAGGATTTGCAGGAAACGCCACCAGCACCCATAAGGAAGGCAGTTGCTCTTCCTGTATTAGAGTCCTTGGTGGGTCTGAGGGAGGCACAGCAGGAGGAATGCGTGATAAACAGCAGAGGAATGTGAGATATAACACCCGAGGAGGAGGAGGGGGAGAGGGGGGGAGGAGGAATGGGTCTTTTACCCACAGCTGCTCTCTGCTCTGTCTGACTGGCTTTGCTTTGTCCTGGGGACAGGTTCTGATTCAGTCAAGCGCTGCCTTTGTCTCTTCATTATGGGGCGATCGAGGAATGACTTGGGGGAGGTAATTAATGCTTCAGTGGTTTGCTTTTAACGAGGAGTTACATGATAGAATTTGCCTTTTCATACACCATTGCGGTAAATATTTGAGCTATAAGCATTGTCATTCCTACTTATATCACAGATTCATAGGAGTCACGGTTATCAACAATTTCTCTCTCTCTCTCTCTCTCTCTCTCAGTAAATACTTGAGCTATGGATAGAGTAATTCCTACATCTAACAGAAATTCATAACATATTTAAATGGCGTTGTTTAACTTCCCTTCACGGTTGTCAAGCAATCTCTCTCTCTCTCTCTCTCTCTCTCTCTCTCTCTCTCTCTCTCTCTCTCTCTCTCTCAGGTATCAATAGTATATATAAGTGGTATGAAGTGTTCAGCTCACAACTAAACAGACCAGCGTTCGATCCCCAAACAGGGCGAGGTGGGAACAGCAGGAGAGAAACTCCTAAAAATGCAGCCAGGTGAGGTCAGAGGTTGATGTGTGAGGAAAATGAATGACATCAGGAGGCAGAATTTCAGATTCAGTCAGGGGAACATTAACCCGCAAAAATGTAGAAGCTAAAAATGTAAAATTCGAATAATTTAATTTTGATAAGCGTATACCAAATACTTCAATAAGAAAAAAAAATCTGTCCTTTTGAGTTTTAGAAAAATCAGCAGCAAAAATGGTTAAGGTTTCTGACGAATTCGAACTTTTCCACTAAAGGTGAAACTGAATCCAGTTTGAAATCTGTGAGTGTGTTGAGAAACTAATCGTTTACACGTTGATGACTGGTCTTCCGTTTCAAAGAATCTCTAAAGTTTTCCAATTCTTCTTCTTTTCAACCGTAGAAATTCGATTTCCCGGTGCAACTGACGTGAAAGAACTCCACTTCCTCTCTAATTAGAGACAAAAAGAGTGAGGTAGCATTCCTGAGAAACATCTGCTCTCCTTTGCAGCCTCCTAATCCCATCTCATTTCCTTCCCTCCAGAGAACCTGACTCTCTGTTCGCCTTTCATCTGCAAGTTTTTCATTTAGAAAGTTTCCAGTGGTGTTATTTGTCTAATTTGTCGATGGCTGTTGTCACTATTATTATTATTATTATTATTATTATTATTATTATTATTATTATTATTATTATTATTATTATTAAGAAAACAATACTCCACGGGAAATATTGGAAAACACAAAAGTTGCCAAGGAGCTAAAAACAAGTAAAAGTAAATAAAAGACAAATAAAAAAGATTTACATTTACACAAAAATGCGCTACAATTCTGAAAACTCGGGCAATCCCAATTCAGTTCACAACCTCCATTAAATACTAAACGGAAGTGAGCCTGAAATTTCCTCTATTTGCCTCTCTTAATATCAGATTAACCTTAATTCTCACGTCAAACAAATTTCTCTCTCTCTCTCTCTCTCTCTCTCTCTCTCTCTCTCTCTCTCTCTCTCTCTCTCTCTCTCTCTCTCTCTCTCTCTCTCTGATTTAAGTGTCTGTTTTATAAGAAAAACCGGCTGAGGAAATCTATTTGAAACGGAATCCACTCGACCGACTTGACACGAAATTGCTTCAACATCTTTGCCACAAATTTTCATGTCACACTATCAAGGCCGATGTTGTCACACCAAGAAGTTTCATGTTGTCAGACCACAAATTGTCATGTCACACTATCAAGGACAATGTTGTCACACCAAGGAGTTTCATGTTGTCAACCACAAAGTGTCATGTCACACCAAGAGGTGTCATGTTGTCATACTATGAAGTGTCATGTTCTTGCTCTATCAAGATCAATGTTATCACAACAAGAAGTTTTATGTTGTCAGACGACGTTGTGTCATATTGTCATACTATCAAGGTCAATAGTGTCACACCAAGAGGTGTCATGTTGTCAAACCACAAAGTGTCATGTTATCAACTATCAAGGTCAATGTTGTCACACCAACAAGTTTCATGTTGTTAGACCAAGAATATTCTGTTATTACACAAAAAAAAGCCAATGTTGGTACAAGAAATTTCACGTTGTCAGGCCATAAAACGTCATGTTACCACAATATTAAGGGCAATGTTGTCACACCAAGAAGTTTCATGTTGTCAGACCACGAAGTGTTATGTTGTCCCACTCTTAAGGCTGGTGTTCTCACACTAAGAAGTTTCACGTTGTCAGACAACAAAGTGTCATGTTGTCAACTATCAAGGCCAATGTTGTCACACCAAGAAGTTTAATGTTTTCAGACCACAAAGTGCCATGTTGTCACACTCTAAAGGCCGATGTTGTCACATCAAGAAGCTTCATGTTGTCAAACCTAGAAATATCCTGTAATCACACTAAAAAAGCCGATGGTGTCACAAGTAATTTCATGTTGTCAGACCATAAAATGTCATGTTGTCACAATATTCAGGGCGATGTTGTCACACAAAGAAATTTCATGTTGTCAGACCATGAAGTGTCATGTCAGACTATTATGGCTGATGTTGTCACACCAAGAAGTTTCATGTTGTCAGGTCTCAAAGTGGCATGTTGTCACACTATCAAGGCCCATGTTGTCACACCAAGAATTTTCATGTTGTCAGACTATCATGGGCGATGTTGTTACACCAAGAGGTTTAATGTTAGACCACAGTGTCATGTTGTCCCACTGTCAAGGCCTATGTTGTCACACCAACAAGTTTCATGTTGTCAGAGCATGCAGTGTCATATTGTCACACTATGAAGGCCGAAGTTGTCACACCAAGAAGTTTCGTGTTGTCAGGTCACAAAGTGTCATGTTATCACCTTATCAAGGCCAGTGTTGTCACAACAAGAAGTTTCACGTTGTCAGATAACAAAGTGTCAAGTTGTCACACTATCAGGGCTGATGTTGTCACACCAAGAAGTTTAATGTTGTCAGACCACAAAGTGTCATGTTGTCATACTATCAAGGCCCATGTTGTCACACCATAAAGTTTCATGTTGTCAGACCATGCAGTGTCATGTTGTCACACTATGAAGGCCGATGTTGTCACACCAAGAAGGTTTATGTTATCAGGTCACACAGTGTCATGTTGTCACACTATCAAGGACCATGTTGTCACACCAAGAAGTTTCGTGTTCGCAGACCATGTAGTGTCATGTTGTCACACTATGAAGGAAGGCCGATGTTGTCACACCAACAAGTTTCATGTTGTCAGGTCACAAAGTGTCATGTTGTCATACTGTCAGGCCAATGTTGTCACAACAAGAAGTTTCACGTTGTCAGATACCTTACCTTACAGACCTTACAGTTCGTTCGGGTTGCCCCAGGTCCCTCAATGTGAGGCACCTTCGAAGTGTCAAGTTGTCACACTATCAAGGCCAATGTTGTCACAACAGGAAGTTCCATTGCAATTACTAAGAAAATTATTCATGAATTTATGAATAAACGACAATAAGAAAAATTGTCCGTATGTTAGTTTACGTAATCTCTCTCTCTCTCTCTCTCTCTCTCTCTCTCTCTCTCTCTCTCTCTCTCTCTCTCTCTCTCTCCAACGCCTAATCATAAAATGTCATATGTGGAAATTTTCACTCCCAAACTTCCGTCCTTCCCAAATAATGTTACTCATTTTCCCTGATACAGAAAAAGACGTAATATCGAGAATAAAATTCCCAACGTTAATTTCTTTGTCTTTTCTGTCATTCGTAAACATCAGTCTGGCACGAGAGAGAGAGAGAGAGAGAGAGAGAGAGAGAGAGAGAGAGAGAGAGAGAGAGAGAGAGAGAGAGAGAGGAATCATTCGTAAAAGCCTGAATTACAACGTAACATCGACTAGGCCTAATCTGGGTCAACCAGATAACCTATTTTGAGCGTATTTTCCAAGACAGCTAGAATGCGAAGGATTCCTAATGTGTTCGCTTAGTTAAAGGATCCATCTTACGCCACAGACACTCAGACCCTAAAGGAGTCCTCCTACTCCCCGTCTGGGGAATGTTCTTCCCCTTGAGAGGAGACTTCGGAGGGAATGAGGGGACATTTCGAAGGCTTAATTTGCTTCGGGAGATGTTAAGACTCGTCAGGACTTCTCAACAGACTCTGAGGCTATATTTCGAGGCGATGGAACTTGGTGCTTCCACGGTTAGAGGGGATGTTGCTCTCTCTCTCTCTCTCTCTCTCTCTCTCTCTCTCCCTGACAAAGTAAGTCAGGTATATATATATATATATATATATATATATATATATATATATATATATATATATATATATACTAAAACTGCTCTACTGCTAATAATAATAATAATAATAATAATAATAATAATAATAATAGTAATAATAATTATTAGTACTGTCATCACCAAAAAGAGTCCCATACCTTAATAAATACTAATAATGATAATAACAATAATAATAGCCCCACCAGCAACGCAGTCACTTGACACAGTCGAATATTAACGGTACCGACATCAATCCTCGCCTGACCTCAAGCAAGACAAACATTTCATCTGGGTAGGCTGACCGCGTCCTAGTAGGAACCTCAGATCTGTTTGCTCAGGAGTGACGGTCGTGTGCGCTGTTGAGACGCTAGTTATCGGCTTTCTGTCACACCTAGAGAGAGAGAGAGAGAGAGAGAGAGAGAGAGAGTTCAGTTTAATACCACAGTTATTTCCGTATTTCCAGAAAGAAATGCAGAACAAAATTCAGCCATTTGTCTTGTGTTGTGGTTATGTGTAAAATAATTAGCAATCAGTAAGATTATATGATCGGATATGATTACTTAATAGTGTATATATATGTGTATAATTCATGAATTAATCTAAGACGACACCCTGTAACTGGTTTTTAACCGGAGTCTGTTTTATCGTGGACGACCACAGGCATTGCACCGCCAGTTACGCGTACAAATGAATCAGTCAGTCTTCCTGAAGTCGTTAGCTTGAAAACTATTGATTAATAGAACTGAGATTGAAGGTTTAAATTTTAGTGACGTTTATATAGCAGAATTTCCTTGTGATTAAATATTCATACATTGGTTTCATTCAACAAATTCTGGACTTTATTACTGTATAAGTATGAATACGTATGTATACATGAGTACCTTGATGACTGATATGTTGAAAAATTTCAGATCATGCAACCTATTTAGTGCTAAACGTTTTGTGCTGTTTATATGAAGGCGTATACTGCTCAAAACTCATGTGCTTACATAATCCATTATCACACTGTGTAGGGAAGTGTATGCATACATCCGTCATATTTACAGTATATTACTGCAATACTTAAAATTAATAATTAAATATCGAAAAAAAGAAAGATGACAGCTGAGGGAGTGGCAGAGCTGAAACAAGAGAACGGTCCACAGCGTTTTGTAAAATGTCAATGGATATGATCGGATATTGCAGCAATACTGAAACGTCATAATATTGTCTTTTGGAATCAGCTCAGAAGGTCTTATTTAACGACAAAGGAAATATTTATGCCAAATTGATCGTGTTTAAAATATTACGGAATTTGTAAATAAAAGCAGTAAAAGTGCTTTATAATGTTTTATACACTTATGCTGTTGTTGGGTGATTATTCAACCATTTTTATATTATTGTTATGTGAATATTTTAATTCAATTAAAGGCACATTATACAAGTGCCTTTATATCTTACCAGAGTTTTGCCACCCCTCAGAATGAGGCTCTATCTTCAGGGCACCCACTCCTAGCCCCAGTCTCCCCGAGTCCCCGTCCTTTCAGTACCTCGTGATCTCGTTTCGGAAGTGGATCTGAGTGAAGTGTTGCCGAAACGAATCACCTTTCGTGTTGTTCCCTTCAATTGCACACATTTCGGGAGTCTCTCTCTCGATGAGATCATACCAAAAAGAAGTACGAGCTGTGCTGGTGTGGCCTAAGTCATCAATCTTCCCAGGATTGAGCAAAAGGTTACAGAAATTGTGAAAATCATCGGTGTTTATGGGCGACCAGTGTACGGCTTCATTGCCAAGGTAGGGAACGGGCCAAGCCTTATTCCTTGTACCAGGGACCGAGAAGACACATATTGACATCTAAAACCCAAAAGCTCATTGCAAGACAAGTGACTGCTCATCTGCAAACCTAAGGCCTCCTGAACCAGAATTGGTTTCAAGAGTTTTGGTGACCATCGAAAGCTTTCAATGTCCTACGATCAAAAGGGAAAGCGTAGGACTGAAGGAGAGTCCTTTGGGGAGACGAGGCGTCCTTCCCAGTACAGGGAACTGATCACGGTCATGTATCCAGTAAGAAGGATACCTGTGTCCCGCAGGAACACTGTTGATTTTATACGTCAAAGGAACCAGATTAGTTGAAGGTATGGGCTAGCCTTGGGTGCTATGGCTTTGGTGAACGTGTCTTGCTAGACAGAAACAGCAAGATGAACCAGCTCATTCATTTAATACACCTTTTGGATATCAACCATAAAAATTCAGTGAGACTTCGCCAGTTTTGGATACCACAACTGTACTTAAGTTTACAGCAGCCATTAAGTAGCCGAGGGGCAGGCTGCCCCCCAAGGGGTATCTCAGATACTCAGACGCTGGCGTTCCCAAGGGCATTGAAGACGTGAAGAAGGGAATAGGGCAGTCTACGGTATCAGAAGGTAAGGGGAATGTGATAAAAATCTTTTGTTCATGTCATTTATTCATGTTAATCATAAGAAATGGCTTCTTTTTCAGCAACTGTGTTGAAATTTTGATATATATATATATATATATATATATATATATATATATATATATATATATATATATATATATATATATATATATATATATATATATATATATATATATATATATATATATATATATATATATATATATATATATATATATATATATATATATATATATATATATATATATATATATATATATAATTAAATTAATATATATATATATATATATATATATATATATATATATATATATATATATATATATATATATATAGAAATCATCAACACACAATCACGTGTGGAACAGAAATAAATTTCTGACTCACGTCGGGATCGAACCCAGGTCTCTCAGGTGGAAAGCAAGGGCGTTACCCACTGGGCCACACAAGTCTAAAAGAAGTTGGAACCTGAGAGCAACTGCACCCAAGGAATTACCTGGGCAAGCTAACTGCTTGCATACCAGCGAGTTTTCCCCAACTTCCCGACTCAGCAATGACCCAATAGACAACATTTCATTCGAATTATCCCTTCTGAGTGAATAAGATAGAAATCATCAACACACAATCACGTGTGGAACAGAAATAAATTTCTGACTCACGTCGGGATCGAACCCAGGTCTCTCAGGTGGAAAGCAAGGGCGTTACCCACTGGGCCACACAAGTCTAAAAGAAGTTGGAACCTGAGAGCAACTGCACCCAAGGAATTACCTGGGCAAGCTAACTGCTTGCATACCAGCGAGTTTTCCCCAACTTCCCGACTCAGCAATGACCCAATAGACAACATTTCATTCGAATTATCCCTTCTGAGTGAATAAGATAGAAATCATCAACACACAATCACGTGTGGAACAGAAATAAATTTCTGACTCACGTTGGGATCGAACCCAGGTCTCTCAGGTGGAAAGCAAGGGCGTTACCCACTGGGCCACACAAGTCTAAAAGAAGTTGGAACCTGAGAGCAACTGCACCCAAGGAATTACCTGGGCAAGCTAACTGCTTGCATACCAGCGAGTTTTCCCCAACTTCCCGACTCAGCAATGACCCAATAGACAACATTTCATTCGAATTATCCCTTCTGAGTGAATAAGATAGAAATCATCAACACACAATCACGTGTGGAACAGAAATAAATTTCTGACTCACGTCGGGATCGAACCCAGGTCTCTCAGGTGGAAAGCAAGGGCGTTACCCACTGGGCCACACAAGTCTAAAAGAAGTTGGAACCTGAGAGCAACTGCACCCAAGGAATTACCTGGGCAAGCTAACTGCTTGCATACCAGCGAGTTTTCCCCAACTTCCCGACTCAGCAATGACCCAATAGACAACATTTCATTCGAATTATCCCTTCTGAGTGAATAAGATAGAAATCATCAACACACAATCACGTGTAGAACAGAAATAAATTTCTGACTCACGTCGGGATCGAACCCAGGTCTCTCAGGTGGAAAGCAAGGGCGTTACCCACTGGGCCACACAAGTCTAAAAGAAGTTGGAACCTGAGAGCAACTGCACCCAAGGAATTACCTGGGCAAGCTAACTGCTTGCATACCAGCGAGTTTTCCCCAACTTCCCGACTCAGCAATGACCCAATAGACAACATTTCATTCGAATTATCCCTTCTGGGTTCGATCCCGACGTGAGTCAGAAATTTATTTCTGTTCCACACGTGATTGTGTGTTGATGATTTCTATCTTATTCACTCAGAAGGGATAATTCAAATGAAATGTTGTCTATTGGGTCATTGCTGAGTCGGGAAGTTGGGGAAAACTCGCTGGTATGCAAGCAGTTAGCTTGCCCAGGTAATTCCTTGGGTGCAGTTGCTCTCAGGTTCCAACTTCTTTTAGACTTGTGTGGCCCAGTGGGTAACGCCCTTGCTTTCCACCTGAGAGACCTGGGTTCGATCCCGACGTGAGTCAGAAATTTATTTCTGTTCCACACGTGATTGTGTGTTGATGATTTCTATCTTATTCACTCAGAAGGGATAATTCGAATGAAATGTTGTCTATTGGGTCATTGCTGAGTCGGGAAGTTGGGGAAAACTCGCTGGTATGCAAGCAGTTAGCTTGCCCAGGTAATTCCTTGGGTGCAGTTGCTCTCAGGTTCCAACTTCTTTTAGACTTGTGTGGCCCAGTGGGTAACGCCCTTGCTTTCCACCTGAGAGACCTGGGTTCGATCCCGACGTGAGTCAGAAATTTATTTCTGTTCCACACGTGATTGTGTGTTGATGATTTCTATCTTATTCACTCAGAAGGGATAATTCGAATGAAATGTTGTCTATTGGGTCATTGCTGAGTCGGGAAGTTGGGGAAAACTCGCTGGTATGCAAGCAGTTAGCTTGCCCAGGTAATTCCTTGGGTGCAGTTGCTCTCAGGTTCCAACTTCTTTTAGACTTGTGTGGCCCAGTGGGTAACACCCTTGCTTTCCACCTGAGAGACCTGGGTTCGATCCCGACGTGAGTCAGAAATTTATTTCTGTTCCACACGTGATTGTGTGTTGATGATTTCTATCTTATTCACTCAGAAGGGATAATTCGAATGAAATGTTGTCTATTGGGTCATTGCTGAGTCGGGAAGTTGGGGAAAACTCGCTGGTATGCAAGCAGTTAGCTTGCCCAGGTAATTCCTTGGGTGCAGTTGCTCTCAGGTTCCAACTTCTTTTAGACTTGTGTGGCCCAGTGGGTAACGCCCTTGCTTTCCACCTGAGAGACCTGGGTTCGATCCCGACGTGAGTCAGAAATTTATTTCTGTTCCACACGTGATTGTGTGTTGATGATTTCTATCTTATTCACTCAGAAGGGATAATTCGAATGAAATGTTGTCTATTGGGTCATTGCTGAGTCGGGAAGTTGGGGAAAACTCGCTGGTATGCAAGCAGTTAGCTTGCCCAGGTAATTCCTTGGGTGCAGTTGCTCTCAGGTTCCAACTTCTTTTAGACTTGTGTGGCCCAGTGGGTAACGCCCTTGCTTTCCACCTGAGAGACCTGGGTTCGATCCCGACGTGAGTCAGAAATTTATTTCTGTTCCACACGTGATTGTGTGTTGATGATTTCTATCTTATTCACTCAGAAGGGATAATTCGAATGAAATGTTGTCTATTGGGTCATTGCTGAGTCGGGAAGTTGGGGAAAACTCGCTGGTATGCAAGCAGTTAGCTTGCCCAGGTAATTCCTTGGGTGCAGTTGCTCTCAGGTTCCAACTTCTTTTAGACTTGTGTGGCCCAGTGGGCAACGCCCTTGCTTTCCACCTGAGAGACCTGGGTTCGATCCCGACGTGAGTCAGAAATTTAAATATATATATATATATATATATATATATATATATATATATATATATATATATAATATATTGTATATTCATATTTTATATGTATATATATACATACACATACATATAAAATATGAATATAAAATATATATATATATATATATATATATATATATATATATATGCATATATGCATATATATACATATATATATATTATAAACATTCCGTGTTTGACCTCTCTTCCTTGCTTCTTAATCGAATGATAAAAATTTGTCTTTTGTTAAAGTAAGAGGGCAGACAATGTAGGCTGGTAGCATGCGAAGACGCTAACGGCCGAGACTCTAGCTTAGAGGGTCATTGATGGATACAGTTTTTGTTAGGCTAGACCTTAGTTATTCTGTTCTTATAACCCAATTTCCTCTATTCTGTGTACTGGCGAGACAAATGTCGTTTCAAGTCAAGCCCTCGGTAGGCAGAGTTTTGAAGCAAGTATGCAAGAAACTGCCTCAGCGTCGAGACTCTCCACTCGGCTGTCACAGCGTCCGGACGTGACCGGGCTGCTGCTCAAGCATCCTTTGTTTTTTCCCTCCTTTGTTCAAATCCAGGATAAATTTGCTATTTCAGCGGCCCAAGGAAGCTTATGCAACTGATCACTGCATTATCTAACCTAGCAGAAAGCCTGAATTGACAATTGCTCCCAGTTCTCTTTCCCTTCGGCTGAAACTTCTCATTTTTCCTTGTTCAAATTTTCCTCTCTTAAACAGGCAATAACTAAGAAATCCTAGTAAAATATATCCCATTTATTAAGTCATCTATTAACTACAATTAGTGTTGTTTAGTGAAGTCACATACTTATCCTCCATGGTTTTAAAAGCATTATTTTTGACGTAAGAATCATCCCTTTGTGGTCAAGTTTCAAGTGAGAGTTTTTGTAATGCAAGATTGTTATCTGGATACGTCATTTTTCCAGAATTGTGTACGCCTTAGACCTGTGCAACATTCTCTTTCTTGGGCAAGAATCTGCATCATTAGTACCAAGAAACCTTAATTCGACCTTGCAGTAAATTCCTGATAAAGCATCTGAGAGGCACATAAAACTGTTGCGTTCTTTCTATGTAGCATTGAGATTTGTCCTAAGTCAGACTGATATGCTGAGCTGCTGTTAGCTCCTGTAAATAACCAATTTCATTTTATTTTAAATTTTTTTGTTGAAACTAGTGTCCTAGTAAGTTTGCCGAATTCATTCATATGGTTATGAATAAGCCTCTATTCTTTGTTAACTAGTGTTAACTGGCGACCTGATCTATTCAATATCTGTCCTTTAGAGTTAATTTTAGCCCTAATTTACAGAATTAAGTAGGTCTTAGGGAAAGCAAGGCAATATAAACTCAATTATCTAATTATTAAACTCATCAGCCGAATTACCCAGGTAACAATGGTGATATCTTGCCACGATCTCTATAATTAATTAATTAGCGTATGCTAGTTATCCCACAGAAATATAAAGGACTGGGGAAATTAAATGCAAATTAATTCAAAGATAAAAGTCAGATCATATTAATTTCATGCGATATTCTCCCAAGAAAAGAAGGATACAGGCCAAGATGAGTAATATTAATATCATTGTTTTATGAAGAAAATAGAGTAGGTAGGAAAATGTGCAGTAAATGGACGTATTTCCAATTTATGAATAGGAAAAGGGGGAAAAAAAGATACCGCGTCAGGCAGAACTGCGTTCCAGTCAAGGTCGCAGTGAGTTACCGAGTCAGATTTATTATTTTGCTGTTCGCCGGCCAACAAGTAATGCATGATATTAAATTTTTGGACTGGGTGGCTTACCACATGACAAGGAACAGGGAGAGCGTGTGCCTAGCGCTTCTTTCATAGGGTAGGACGGACAATTTCATAAGTCCATAGGATATTATCACAAAGCAACGAGGAAATCCTAGAGAGAGGCCACTGAATCAGTGTCACGAAGAGAATTACTTTCACTCGTGTGAAATCATGTTAAATTTCTTTTCCATTAATAACATAAATGACTCTATCAGTGTTTAATTCCATAATTTGCCTCTTGCATTAACGTAAATCAGGTTAGCAAGAACGTCACGTGTCCATTCCTTTGTATTGTGAAGGGCCCTGCAGTGAGCATAGCCGCCAAGTGTGGGAACTACGCCGCCAAACAAGAAAAAAATGAGATCATAACAAATTCGTTCTCCGTCTTGATAACATAAAGTAACTCGCATTTGTGGTGTTTTAAGTCAGAACTTGCATTCCCACACGAGCCTCATTCGTTTTGTGAGAGGAATTTGAGTGTTTTGTTCTTTTGTATTGTAATAACATAGAAAGGAAGGTGGGAACGGTGTATTCCTCCGCTGGCATCACCGCCACTCGCTCCGAGTAGAACCCTTTTTTTTAGCTATCAGCTGTGAGCGGTCACGTGATTCATCAGCCATCTTAAAGGGGTTGCTTGCGAACCCATAGCCACCATCTTAAATCTTTGGTGTCAGTGTAAACAAGACACGTGTGTGTTTTTCACCTGTGTGACGTCACGAGCAGACGTCTCACTCACTCAAAGAATCTTCCATTTGTATGCACTGACGAACTACTTTGCGCAGCGTAGGACTATCGTACTCACAAATCTTTATAATACTTCAATTAAAGGGAACATTAGGTACATATAATTTTATGCAAAGTGTTTAAAGAAAAAAAGTTAGCCAATTAGTCAGGGGAAAAAAGCTAGGAAATATAAAAGTAGTTCCAAATATACATCTTAGCACGGAATTGAATAAAAGAAAATAAAAAAGATAATTTAACAATACTTACAAGTACAAGAATTAAAGAAAAATACCAAGAATTAATAAGAGCATGGTGTAATAGGGCACGCTAGTTTTGGCAAATAAGCATTACCTAACATAGCCAAATTAATCAGAGTATTCGAGATATGAAAACCTGCTAATATTCATTTGAATTTTCTTTCTTTTTCTCTCATTTCTCATGCAGTGCACTTTTTGCTTACACGCTTGTTTGTTAGTACTGCTTCATTTTCTTTTTCCTTCTCTTCCCTTCACTTTCTTAAGGATTTAAGCAGAGTGTATGTGCACCATCTTCAGAGAGAAAATGGGCCGACATAGAAAAAAAAAACCTCCATCCCACAAATAGTTGAGGATAAGTTAAAAATTAACCACATTTATTGATAACTGTTTACCACGAGTGGGGTCTGTTTATCCAGACTTAAATATAAAAGCCTTCCTCCCTCCACATGAAAGGAAAGAACAGCTAGCACTAGGAGCTAGTCACCCACGAGTGCCAAAGCAACCAAAATTGATTTTTCCTTTCCACAATGCCACTAACCTGAGGCACTGTCATAACCCACTGAAGTGCTTACCTATCGGTTTCCTCTTACCTTTCCTTTTTCTCCTACTTATTAATTACGCTCTGCTTAGGCAGAGTGAATTTCCTCTTAGTACAATTAGTTGTACTCCAAAAGAGTGTTGATTCCTAGGAATGCACCTGCACCATATTGCCACCAAAGACAAAAAGTCGTGTGTGACCAAGCCACACCTGCACCTCGAGATACAGAGTGCCATAAATGTGACCTTTGCACGGCACACTCAACTAGAGTGCCACCTTATTGAAAAGGTGCCACACCACCGAAGTGTCACCCAAAATATGAGGGACACTTCCCCAATTCCTAAGTCATTCCAGTCATCCAAGGCAGATGATCTGACACATCCTAACCTACCTGAACCATGGCGACAGAACATTACAGAACTTTCATGGATCTGGGGAAGGAGGCAGGTCTTATGGGACAGGGTCTCACCAAATGGGTGAAAGAACAGCTGGATGACTTGGCTAAGCAAGAGAGGATAGTGCAAAGAAAAGACAGCATGAATTAGCCCTCAGGGAAAGTGAGCTAGCTCTCAAGGAGAAGGAGCTCGAGCAGGAAAAGGCAAAGAAAGAAAATGCTGAAGTTCTGGCTACTCAACAAGCCTCCAACCCCACACCTGCTGCACCAAATGCTCCAATATCAAGCATTAATTCCCTGTCCCCAAGTGGACTGAGGAAGAGCCAGAAGCATGGTTGGAGGAAATAGAGGCTCTCTTTGAAAACTACAACACCACTGAGACAAAGGGGGCCTTAGTGCTTTCCAAGCACATGGAAGGTAGAGCTAAGACAGCCCTCCGCTCACTGGAGAAGAGTCATAGAGGCGGCATGGTCGAAATTCATAGAGTCTAACAAAATCCTACGAAATAACCCTGGAGAAATGGAGACAGAGGGTTCGAGGTCTTGCCAGGGAAGTCGGCTGGTCCTGGACCGAATGGGCCGGCCACAAGACCCAGTCCGGTACGCGCTGGTTCGACTCCCTGTTGTGTGCCACATTCGAGGACCTGTTCAATCAGACCATGCTGGAGGATCTTTTCCAATATGTCCCTGGGCCCCTTGCTGTATCTCACTGACAAGCAGCCCACAACTCTTATGGAAGCCTGCTGCATGGCCAATTCCTGGGAAACCTACAACCAGTCCCACAGCACATCTCAGTGGGGCATAGTGCCACCTGGGTACCTCTCAGGCTCGACTCAGCCGAAGAACGGTCTACCTAGTAAACCCACGTGCACCCACTATAAGAAGATGGGGCACACTGAATCCAATTGACACTACAAGCTGGGCGCTACCAATAAGCAGGCCCCCACCAATAACCAGAACTCCTCTCCATCCACTTCCACTCAACCATCTCCATCAACATTCACCGCAGGTACCCACTTCTGAAGAGATATCTTACTAGTAGTTGTTATGCTGGATGGATTATAGAGGTTGGTGGTAGTGGCATCTCAGAATAGGGGTTTGATGGTTCAGCAATTCAGTTCAGGGGGAGGTGTGAAATGCACTCTGGTCAGTCTTTCTCGAGCGCGGGTGTCTGTGTGTTTAATGGTACGTCACGGGGTGCAGGATTTTGGTGTGTTTATTGATATTTCTGGACTTTTATTTATATTTGGGAATGTTTGGGGAAGAGGCCAGTGTGCGCAGTGTGTTTAATTGTGGTATCTTGACCACTTATGTATTTAATACATGTAGAAACATGCAAGTTTCTGTGTTTTTCTCTCTTTCTTTGGTGGAAGGATTTCGCACCGTGGCTGTCAAGCAGGGGTGTATGTAAGTGTTATTATTTTTTTTTATTGTTAATTGTAGTGTCAGATTTGAAGTGAACAAACTGGTTAAGGGGGGTGGCGAATGGATAGTTTTTTTTTATTGCGCTGCAAATTAAATCGGGCACTGGCAGGAGTGATGTCATCCCCTGAGTGACGTGTCGGCGATTTCATAGTTGGGCAGAGTTTCTTCTCTTCTCCCATTCTCTGTGAAACGCATGTGGGTCTTGGGCGTGGCTTATGTGTTTTTTTTTTTTAGCAATCAGCTGTTCACATTGGTGTTTAGGGTTTAATAAGGGGATTATTTTCATTATTGTATTATCTCTGGGGACTTTGATTATTGGGAAATAATTTATTTGACTGTTGTTGGTTTATTGTGTGCAAACATTTCTTATGCAAGTGAGTGTACATTTCTTAGATTTTAAACTGTTTTTTTTATAGTTACATACGTATGTGTTTTATTTTAGCTACATACGTGGGCATATGTAAAGGGGGGGGGGGAGCTGTAGCTGTGTTGGGTGTGAGCTTACTTGGCAATTTTTGCCATGATGACTGTGGTTCAGAGGTGGACTCACCTCAGAGGTTTAACACTCAGCTTTTTTGTGTGTGTGTGTGTGTGTGTGCTTCTGCAGATCATGGATGTGTTGGGGAGATAGGTGGGAAGTATTGCACTAAAGGGAAGGGAACGATTTCTCTCTCTCTCTCTCTCTCTCTCTCTCTCTCTCTCTCTCTCTCTCTCTCTCTCTCTCTCTCTCTCTCGTTTCCTCGAGTCTTATTTTCTTTACTGAAAGTAGACTTCCGTCTTCTTTAGTTGAGGGTCAACTGCATGTTTTTTTGTTTGCCCTTGAAGACTTGATGTCCATCTTGACCTACTTTGCAGTCAGCTGTGTGCTCGACCCGTCTGTGTTTTTTTTTCATGGGGCTTTGATTTAATTGTGGGTCGAAATAGTAATTTCTTTTGATTTTGGGGATTAATTGTTGGAGTAAATGGGATTAACATTGTGGGAATTTTTGGGGGAGAATTTTTTTTTCTTTCTTTGAGGGTTTCCTTCCATATGACTTGGGAAATTTTGTATATGTGATCAGCCAAGAGTGTGTAGGGCGTGGAGATTCAGTCCACAGTGTGAAGGGTTTTGCTAATTAGGGAGAGCTAGAGGTTGATGTTAGGCTTGAATTCTTGGGCTCCAGGGGTTCGTTGTTTTCATTGAAATATGCAGTGACACATTAAAAGGTTTTGCCGTGTTAAATATTGCAGCGGTTGTAGGAGTTATGGTCACCCTTGGCTGTCTTGTCCGTCTCTTAGACAGGATAATGTTAGGTCTACATTTCAGAATTTTGGTAGCTTAGGTAAGAAAGTTCCTCAAGGGGGCTTCTCAAGGGGACATAGTGATCGGCGAGCATGCTTGGGAGACTGATCAGTTGTAAGGGAAAACATGATGGGTGTTTCTTGCAATACAGGACTTCTGGGGGAACACTCAGAGGCGAGACCAGTGGTAAAAGGGTCTGTGTATGGGGTTAATGTGAGTATTTTTATAGATACAGGCGCCTTTATTAATTTGATGAATTATGGGTTGTTCTAATCGATGTTTTCCAATCGTTCTTTGAGACCTGCTAAAGAGACAATATGTGATGTTGAAGCCAGTAGGCTACAGGTTTTGGGTTACATAGAACTTGGGGGTAGAATTTTCAGAGCCATTTTTGATTATATGAGGGGCTGCTTTGGGGAATACTTTGTTACTGGGTCATCCAGTGTGTTAGAGATGCAAAATCTCGGTTCATACAGGGGTATGTGGTATAACTGTTGGAGTACCTGGTGTTTTTGTGTCTTATGAGGGAATGGATGTGAGTGGAGTGGATGATGGTAATGGATCGGGTGTACACGAGAATATGCAGGTGGTTTCTGAACATGTTTTGGTAGGTAAAATTGATGCACGAGAGACTGACAAAAAAAAAAAAAGTCAAATAGGGGGGTTTTTGCCTGGAAAATACGATAAAGTGTCTCTCCAAATATTCGGATCCGAAAGTCGCCATCAAATCTGGGGATTATTCCTGTTGCTGTCTGTTCTCTGTAAAGTGTGGCTTGGAAATTCAAAAGCGAATGTCGGAAGAGCAAAATATTGAAACAAAAAATTGAATCTGCCTGTACGGCTGTAATTGATATGAAACCATTTTCGGAGGTGTTATATGGTTTATGAAATATTAGAGGCTTTACATATTTGTCCCTTCATATTCAAATTCCTTTGGATGTGCTTTCTTTAAAACACAAAGTCAACGTAATTTTCTTCTTTTATATACTATATATAAGAAAGAAATACGCACAAGCATTTCATATATAATATAAATATATATATATATATATATATATATATATATATATATATATATATATATATATATATATACACACACACACACACACACACACACACACACACACACACACACACACACACTGCAGGTCTTAAATCCAGATGAGAGCTAAAAGGAACCTTTTCTTCCAGTGAAGGGACTGGAACACACACACACACACACACACAGTAAAAGTTAGGTTCTACTGTACTTGGTCTTCACAGATATCTCGTAGACTGGTACAATTTGTACAGAATGACGACTACTTGTCCCAACAAAACGATATCCTGGACAAACACCAAGTTACAAAGCGCTGACTTCTTCTTCATTCGTCTAGTAGTAATACTTCTGTACTCTTTCTCTTCTTTATCTTCCTCTTGATTCTTCTTCCTCGTCTTCACTGCCACTCGTGTAGGAAAGAAACTCCAAGCGAAATCTACTACTTCTCAGGAGGCCGGAAGTTGAAACGCCACCTGCAGACATTCGACCTAATTCAGAGCGGGGCTCCCCCTGGCCCCCTTACTATGGGGTCCCTCTCGAGAAAATGGATTACTTCGACACAGGTCTGTTTCGTGGACAGAAAAAGACTATAAGAATTGACTTTCCTTCTGAAGGGAAATAAGATGTTCATAGTAGTGCCATTCCAATCCTCAGGATAGTATTAGTGTTATATTACCAAAATGGAAAATGAAACATTAGGAATTCATTATTGAGAGAAAGTGGATTATTTCGACCCAGGTCTGTTTCGTGGACAGAGACAGACTTTAGGAGTTGACTTTCGTTCTGAAGGGAAACGTCAAGGGAATACTTTTATCAGGATAATAATATCAGTGTTAGATTTCTAAATGAAAACTGAACCAGAGGAATGAATTCCTTACCGTTTTTATATTCATGTAGTGATGTTAGTTAAGTTAATTCGCAAAGCTGCAAAATTCACATTTTCTCTGAAAAGGGTTATGTAAAAAATTAGCTACACTGTCAAAATACTTTGCAATACAATTAGATAATATCTGAGAGTAAAGTTTGCTCGTAACTGAGGGCCTGTAACAGACAAGAACCGGAAGTGAAAGTCGAAATAGGGGAATGACAAATATTGTGTGTTGCTTTGAAATTTATCACCCACTAAATTAATATGCATTTCAAATTGAATAGGTAATTGAGAAAAAATGACTTTTCACCCACCTAATCAGTTAGTCCCCTATGCAGTTATGGGATAGACTGTGGGGTGAGTGAGAAACAAACATATGAGGTAATCTTCCAGTTTATTAGAAATCAATTGCAAATAAAAGGTTCAACACTGATGTAAATGTTCTTAACGTCATATGAGGTTGAACGGCCTTTTTGAAAGTGAATCTATATCTGTGAATCACCCCTTTACAGATGAGCCATACCTGGGCAAGTCTGTAGAATGGTTTTAAGGAATGAAGACATAAAGTCGGTATGTTTGTGTGAGTCTGGATCAAGTTTGTGTTATAACAGAGTTGTGTGAGAAGTTTAGGAACAGAGGAAGCTAGATGTGGCATGTATGGATGCTGAGAAAGTTCATGGCAACTTATTGACTAAGATGAAATGTAAAGTACCAGAATGAATGGTGTTAGGTCGTGTGGAGAAATTAATAAAATGAAAGTAGTGGTAATGTTATGTGATGAGAAACAGGTCATTAAGAGTGGCTGTTTTAACTTCTTTCATCTTCTCAGTTTGCTATATTTCCAAGTAATTTTTAAATCGTGAGTCTTTTTTTAACTACTACTACACTTGATCTATGGTCAGGATCACTATTTTTACCGATTATTTTCGAGGTGACTCTGTTTTGTGTCGTCCCTTCGTTCATCCTTTTGTCTCTCGTGATGTGCAATGATCGCCTGTCCCTCCTTGCCTTGCTGCTGCTGAGTCTGAACTTCCAACTCTCAGAGGATGAGATACATCTGCCCCAGACGTTTGGCTTTCCTAACTCGCTGAATGGTCCGCCTCATCAGTTGTCTTGGCAGATGTTTTACAGACGGATGGATGCCATTCCTTCCTGCCTCCAACACTCCTTATGTATATATATGGCCTTGATAAAATGGATGTTTGAAGAGGAAATTATATTTTGCTTTCACTGATTCGACAGTGAGAAGAACATTGTTTCCTTACTCATATGTTACTCTGTTGTGAGTATATATATATATATATATATATATATATATATATATATATATATATATATATATATATATATATATATATATATATATATTGTTACTTGGGTCATTCAGCTGATGAGTTTAATTATTAATTTTAATTATTTATATTGCCTTGCTTAACCTAAGACCCACGTAATCCTGTCAATTAAGGCTGAAAGTTACCTAAAAAAAGACAGATAAGTAACATAATAAGATCGGTCGCCAGTTGAGACTGGATTACTGAATATAGCGATTTATTCTGAATACATGAACTAAATCAACAACCTTACTCAAACAACTAGTTTCAGCAAAGTAAAATATTAACTGATTTCTTACGGGAGCTAACAACAGCTCCAACTTCGTCCCACTTCGGGCACAAGATATTTCAACATAAAGGGGTGAATAATGCAATGGCACAGGGCCTCTTGTGACATGTATATAAGGCAATTGCAAGTGCATGAATTGAGGATCTTGGTATCAAGGATGCTAATTATTCTCCAAACAAGAGGGTGGCCAGGTCCAAGGCATGCACAGTTCTGGAAGAGGCATATCCAGATAACATTCCAGCATCATAAAAACTCTCACTTGTCATTGACTGACTGCAAGGGATGAATCTTAGATCAAGAATATTACTTTAAGACCATGGGGGATAATTTTTGTAATTCCACTAGGCAACAATAATGTACTTCATATATTTGACTTCGTAAATGGGATATGGTTTTGCTAGGATTTGCTTAGTCAGTGACTGTTTAAGAAAGGAAAGCTTGAAACACGAAAATGAGAAGGGAAAGAGAACTGGGAGTAATTTTCACCTTCAGACTTGCAGCGGGAATAGATAATGCAGTGATCAATTGCATCAAAAGTCCTTGGTCCACTGGGATGGCAATTCTTCCCCCAAGTTCAAGACTGAGACAA
>JANJGK010000027.1:8637315-8644815 GCA_039081455.1 Macrobrachium rosenbergii | reverse complement strand
GTTTCCAGGGAATTGGGTTATTCAGATTGTATCGTTTAATAATTTCTGCACTGGGTATTTGTACCCAAGGCATTATTAGCTTTTAGGGGTATGAAGAGTCATTCAAATATTTGCCTTTAGTTGTCAGGAAACCACTTTCTTGCTTTAGTACTGAGGTTCGAACAGAGTAATAACACATTAACATGAGTGACTGTATGTGAATCATAATGATTACTTATGGTTAGTCGAGGATATGCAGTGCAAAAGAGAATGGTGGGGAAATTTTATGTAATGGTTTAGTTTAGCTTTTATCAAAGATATTCCGAGTTATGGTGACTTTCTCTGTAAATGAATCACCTGGCGCTGCCCGGGAAATCTCTGAATGGAAACCAGTAAATTCTCTCTCTCTCTCTCTCTCTCTCTCTCTCTCTCTCTCTCTCTCTCTCTCTCTCATTCCTGTTAAGATAATTGCTTCAGTTACATTGCCCAGTATTATTGACATTATATATTTCACCCCTTCTCACCCCTCATTCCTATCAGGGCTGAACTTGGACTTGAAGGGCACTGGGAATGTCTCTATTCATCTCAGCGACCTCAAAAACTAAGGATTAGACATTAATATCTGTCGTTTTCGATTATTTTTGCTTGTCACTCCCTTCTCACCCCTTCCCACCCCCTCCCTATTGGGGCTGAAAGTGGACTTAAAGGGCATTGGGAGCTTCAATGTTCATGTCAGCAACCTTGAAAACTATGGATTAGACACTGATATCTGTCATTTTCTGTCATTTTTACATTTCACCACATTCCCCTCCTCCCTTTTGGTGCCAGTGATGTCTTACCCCACAGTGTATACCAAGTTTGGTTGAAATTGCTCGGTGCATTTCAGAGTGTATGTGGAACATACATACTTACATCCATTTTTATATATATAGAAGATTATATACTTATACAGTATACATATATAGAATATCTATATACATCTTTTTTAACATGCTTTTTCCCATTTTTTGTATGGGGTAAGCACGATGCCTTCTTTTGAAGGACTTTGATTTGACTTTGGGGTAGACCGTAGTCTCGATCGGCTGCCCTGCCTGACATCGCTTAGACCCCGGTAGCGTATGTACATGTATCGTAGCAAATCACCAGCTCCCTTTCTCCCTGTAGCGAGGAGATTGAGCAGTTAGGTCGACAGTTCGAGACGTGTGAGGTGTCTGTTACGTTTTTAGATGTTGGAGTGGCTTTGTTTGTGTGTGTGTATTAGTCTGTAACACCCATTTGCATTTAGCAAACCTATCCATTGATTACATACATAATCCTGGGGTGTCTACACAGATAGCAATGTGTCCGCCTCTCTGATCGGTCGGCTGCGGATTTGAACCCACACCACAGACCTCTATGAAGTCCGAAGCTGCTGCTCTACCGACCTGGCTGTCGAGGCTCCAGAATATATATATATATATATATATATATATATATATATATATATATATATATATATATATATATATATATATATATATATATATATATATATATATATATATACATACATACATTATATACTTATATATACATATATATAGACTCTCTCTCTCTCTCTCTCTCTCTCTCTCTCTCTCTCTCTCTCTCTCTCTCTCTCTCTCTCTTCCATCACCAGATCTTCGGAATATTCATATCAAGAAAGGCGCAATGTATCTAATTTATGTTGCCCAAATCATTCCTGACTTGTCCAGGATCGAAGCCGAATTCTTTTGATGCTGAGAAATGAAGAGAATAAGTATCAGATGATAATTATCTAATGACAGGCAAATGAATGCAGGCACTTTCGTGGGCATTGTCCAATATCTCGGAACCAGAAATTATTATTGTTTAATAAAGTCAGTTTCAAGCGGGGTCAGTTTTAGCTTCCGGTAAAATGTCTAAAGTAATTCGTCGATGTTTTTACTTTTATTATTCTGTAAAAGAAACTGTCGTGCCAGGTTTGTCTGTCCATGCGCATTTTTTCTGTCCGCCCTCAGATCATAAAATCTACTGAGGCTAGAGGGCTGCAAACTGGTATGTTGATCATCCACCCTCCACTCATCTAACATACCAAATTGCAGCCCCCTAACCTCCTCAGTAGTTTTTATTTTATTTAAGGTTAAAGTTACCCATGATCGTGCGTCTGTCTATGATACAGGACAGGCCTCCACCTGGCTGTGGTTAAAGCATCATGGGCCGCGGCTCATACAGCATTATACCGAGACCACCTAAAGATAGATCTGTTTTCAGTGGCCTTTATTGTACGCTGTACAGAAAACTTGATTGCGCCGAAGAAACTTCGTTGGGCTTCTTACTTTTCGTACTGTAAATGATTCTTGTTATGTATTACAGTAACCTTTCATTAACCTTTCATTATTTCCAGAACTACTGCCTAAACCTTTGATAATTATTTCCCATTACAAGTAGCGTCTCTCTGTTGTTATAATAAATCCGTTGAAGCAAATTAATAGTTCTTGTTAATAAAATTCTGAGAGAGAATGACACCAAATCCTTGTTTACAAATGTGTAGAAAATGAAGTGAAAGAAGATCGATTAAAGGTAATTATTTATTCTTGGCAATTCAAGAATAATTCATGATTTGATTATAGCTGATTTGGAATGGGGTGATTATAGACTTTTCAATTAGACCATATTTTATCTATATAAAGCGAGTGAAGAAAATATAATAATAAATAAATAAATAAATAAATAAATAAATAAATAAATAAATAAATAAATAAATAGCTAAAGTAAAATAAATATATGGATTTTATCTAAATTAAATTTGATAACTGATAAACAAATGCATGGAAAATAACTTAGAGACATCATCTCCCAGTGTTCTCATTCCTGTCTCTCATTGCCGAGAGAAAGCAGCGAGACATCTCTCGACATGCAAATGGCAAACTCTCTCCACGTGAAATCTGACACCAAACGAAAGTTGCAACCGTGTGAGTTAGGGAGAATTTCCGATGACCTGCTTCTCTTTGGAATACCTTTATGATTTTTGATGTCCGGGTACCGTTAAATGCAGTGCAGTTCTTTTTATTTCAGGAGAGAGAATTTCATTTATGTCTCTCCTTTCATCTGAAACGTAGGAGAGGGAACAGTCAGGAGAATTCGGTAATTCAAGATTCCTCTGAACTTCTCAACAGTGAGAGATGGATCTCGCCAGATTTGATTTAGTTCGGAAATTAGGCGACGAATCCGAGCACTGAGGCCCTTTCAGCCATTCTGCGATATATATATATATATATATATATATATATATATATATATATATATATATATATATATATATATATATATAATATAATGTAAACATATGCATACACACAAACATTAAGCTACAAATGTTTGATATCCAATATATATACATATATATAAATGTGTGTGTGTTTGTCTGTAAACAGCATTTATAAGAATATCTAGTTGCATTTCAGTTTGTTCATCTTTTCTTATTCCTTGTAAACGGACACTGTCCTGCCTCATTAACACAACTCTTACACACTCAAAAGCAAAACTCAGCTTCTATGCTAATTCACACGTCAGCATCGAAAAGACCAAATTATTTCCCCGGAGGGAATAAAAACAAAAGAAAGTTTGCAGAACTGAATCATTCCCCCAGGGCAGTCAGTCTCTCGGCCATCAATCAGAGGGATGACAGGTCATCTGAATATCGAGTCCGGAAGACTGAGCGATATTTAGTACTGAGCTTCCTCAGCTGTTTCGGAAGGAGAGGCCTGTATCAGAGTGACTAAATTTTCAAAGGAACTAAAGACAGGAGTGAAATAAGTCTTAAAGGAAGAGGAGATATTCTAGAAATACCTTTGGTCGAAGTTATTGAGAGATTAAGCCAAAATAACCTTGCTATTTTCCGTAAACAGTGATAGACAGTGTTTGTTTAGTCAGAAAATATACACTGAGAAAGGAAGTGGAATGATAATTCTGGATTTCTTTAAACTGATCGATGTTTGAACCATAATCTGGGAATTTCTCTCTCTCTCTCTCTCTCTCTCTCTGCTCTGGTCTTTTTGCGACTTATAACCAAGTAATAGTTTTTCCAAGAAGGTATAAAATCCGTATAAAAGCCAAATATATACACCAGGGGAGAGGAGAAAGTCATTTGAATGTGAAATAACCCAGGAAACGTAATTTTATCTCTCTCTCTCTCTCTCTCTCTCTCTCTCTCTCTCTCTCTCTCTCTCTTGTTATGATGTTATATCCAGTTTAACTTATTGCATGAATGCATGCTTGCATTGTCCTATATAAAAAAAAGAGGTATGCGTAACATGTACAATTTTCCTTGCCACTTTCCCATAAATGAAGTTCTAGAAAAAATGAAATATCTGCAAGTCCTTTTCCTCCTTCAGCCTTTAATTTTCTGCGTCGTGGTCATACTTTTTCTTAATGAATTATATTCTAAGCGAAAAGGGACTTTCGGTTGCAAATGTGATTTTCTCACTAAATGGCTCTCCTTCAACGTAATGTTACTTTTTCTCAGTTTTCGTTGCTTTATGCTTATGGGTTTATGCAGAAATTTATCTGATACGTCAGTGAAAAAATGTTATATATATATATATATATATATATATATAAATATATATATGTGTGTGTGTGTGTGTGTGTGTGTTTGTGTGTGTGTGTGTGTATACAGTATACATATATATGTATGTATGTATGTATGCAAGCGTAGGATACCTCTTGGAATATGAGGAAGTCACGGTTGTCGTGTCTAGTGCCTTCCTCTCTCTCTCTCTCTCTCTCTCTCTCTCTCTCTTCTCTCTCTCTCTCTCTCTCTCTCTCTCTTTTGCTTTGCTCAGGAGTATGGAAATGACTCAGGTCTTCTAATCACATTTTGGGGGTATCTTTCTCAGAGAGAGAGAGAGAGAGAGAACAAAAGTTGCAGTGTAGACTCAGTGACATACGATTATAACAATGATCAAAATTTATTATAAAATTATTTATTATTATTTATTATCTGTAATATGATTAATAATCTTTCTTTTTTTTTTGCATTTTCAGAAACTCGGCTCTGTCTCGGTTTTGGTGAGTGTTAATAATCAGTTTTTGGGATTAATTTTTTTGTAGTTTATTGTTGATTACTTTTTTCTTTGTGCATTATCATTCATTCTTTTGCTTCAGCTTCTCTCAAAATCTTAGGGATGCAAAATGTTGTCCTTTTCTATGCTATTTTTGAAATCTGTCTGTGTGTATCTTTATTATAAGTTTTGTCATTTTTATTAACATTATTATTGCTATTGTTATTATAATTATAATTATCGTTATTATTTTGAAATGCTGTATTAGATTTTTACTTGTTTCTGTATTGATTTACTATATTGAATTAACTATAGATCATTACAAGATACTTTTTTCATGACTGTTCCATTCATTCCCTTTTTTTATCTTAACTTTTACCACTCACTAGTGGCGAAAATAGTATCTTGAATGGAATTCATTTCCACTTCCAAAGTAGTTCTCCGGATTCTGAATCAAAATACATTTCATTTTTCATTCGTTTTCATTCCGTCATTTTATCACGCTTCCTATCCAAACGAAAAAAAAGACACGTTTAAATTCATTCAGGGTTGAAAAATCCATATCTCATTTAATGACGAAAAACTCCTTTCATAAGGTGAGCACAAAATATGCTGTTACTTAGTGGTGAGATCTAGAAAGATTAATTTATCTCTTCTGAAAATAACTGGGTCGTTTTTAAAGTTTGGAAACTTATGCTCCTCCTGTGCCGAACTCCTTTTGGAAGTAAACGACCCTTGTCGCTCGGTTATTTGATGTGTGTAATATATATATATGTTATATATATATATATATATATATATATATATATATATATATATATATTACGGTATATATATATATATATATATATATTATATATATATATATATATATATATATATATATTTATATATATATATTACGGTATATATATATAATATATATACCTATATATATTACACACACACACACACATATATATATATATATGTGTGTGTGTGTGTGTGTATATAGTGTGTGTTGTGTGTGCTTTTGTGTGTACATCCAGTACAGGTTCTTTTGAGTTAGAATTTAGTGAAAACCTTAAAAAAGAAACTAAAACAACAATGGCGCTGAACAGGGTCCTAAAATTTAATAAGCTGAAATTGAACTTGAATTTAGATTTTTCATAGGTCTGGAACAATCTCCATTGCTTTATGGACATTTATCTAGTGGTAGAATGAAACTATGTCTTAATGATTTTACCGGTTTGAGAACAATTCTTTAAAAAAGATTATTATTAGTAGCCAGATGGCAGGATAGAGTGAGAAATTGTACCTTATAACAAATGCAGATGAGATAATGACGAAAGGAAGAAGGAGATGGCTTGGACATGTCCTTCGCATGGGAGAGCAGAACTTGATGGGAATAGAAGCGAGATTCCTCTGATGTGCTGTTTTGGGCGAATTACTTTTCAACATCACCTCCAATTATAAATAATAAGAGTGGTTGGTTTATTATAATATTCCCTTCATTATTAATGAAATTACAAATTGTATAAAGGTCTGAATAACCTTAAAAGACTTACCGTAGATGTTAAAACCTTTTGTAAACTAATTTCGTGACTTATAGACAAGAGGAAATTATGTGCATTAGACAAACAGCTCTTCCAAACTCTCGGCGTCGAATAAATGCTTGAGTAGTAGTAGTAGTTCGACCTCCTTTCTGTAAGAGGAAGGTGAAGACTGATGACGGTTCTCGGGTCCTCTAAATCTTTTACTGTGTTTAGTCAACGCCAAGAGACACACCACCTTTTGTCTTTTTTTTCTAATTTTATTTTTGTGGAAGAAAAATGCACCATGTTATGGGTTCCCCTCTTCTCTAGTCGACGTTTTATATATAACGTCTTGTTTAAGTCAAAGAACACCGAGGAATGAATGAACAGACAAGGAAGTAATAGTGTAGTATTGCCAGCAGGAGTCATTTAGACCAATGTGCTTTGAATCTGATTCTCTCTCTTTCTCTCTCTCTCTCTCTCTCTCTCTCTCTGTGTGTGTGTGTGTGTGTGTGTGTGTGTGTGTGTGTGTGAACATTCCCTCAGTTTTGCCAATGTGCTCTGAACTCTCCTCTCTCTCTCTCTCTCTCTCTCTCTCTCTCTCTCTCTCTCTCTCGTCTCTCTCTCTCTCTCTGTGGGAGCATTCCCTACACGTGACACAGCATCGAATGTTCGACTAAATCCCTGTGACAACACCAAACCCGAATGCGAACCCCCATTATCCTCATCTGTCCAACCTCCAGTAAGCAAACGGAAGCGAATTCAGGCGACTTCTGTCGCCCCTTGGGGACGATTGGAAACATCCCATCATAAACAGGAGGCCCCCCACCCACATCCCTAACCGTCAAGGGGTCCTTGGGTCTTAATTCGAATAAGAAGAAGAAGAAGATGAACAAGAAAATGAAGATGCAGATGAACAAGAAAAAGAGGGAAGAATAAAATAT
>JANJGK010000027.1:8628805-8633805 GCA_039081455.1 Macrobrachium rosenbergii | reverse complement strand
TTAATATCTCAGGTTTCAGTGTTTTTTAAATAGATTTCTTCCTGAGTGAGACCAAGAACTTGTTTAATATGTCAGTAATAATTGTATGTGCGTGTGTGTGCGTGTGTGTGTATGTGTGTAGACTGTAATGTTACCGTATTATGCATTAGGTTACGTGAATGTGTCACAGGTTAATAGAGAAACAGCTTATTGCCATTAACTTTAAACGAAAATACTGAAGTCAAGAGATTGGTCAGAATTTTTCACAGCAGCCATTCATTTTATTGGATGCTAATATACCTGTCATTATTATTTCATCATTGTTTTATATCAGTCTATCTGTCTATCTATATATATAATACACACACACACACACACACACACACACACACATATATATATATATATATATATATATATATATATATATATATATATATATATATATATATACATATATAGTATATATATATATATATATATATATATATATATATATATATATATATATATATATATATATATATTGAATAAACTTTTTGGCATTTTAGTTTATGAGTCCAGTATTTTAGTTACTTCATTATAAATCATTGTAGACTTTTAATGACCCCGAAAATAAATCAGTCCGAAATGTAAAGCTTTCATTAATCGTAGATCTCCTGCAATAAATATAACAAAATCGAACGATTGTGTAGACGGAAATATTCAGAGGGAGGCTCCAATCACACCTGACCATTTCAGACATGCAAATACCCCGCCCAATCAGCACAGAATCCGGGGCTATTCCTACCCTGAACGCGCATCAAAACAATAAATAAATCCTTGCTGGCAAGAACCCATTAATGGAATCTAAATTTAATGGGTTTGTTAAGGAAGACGAGAGAGGGACCCGAATTCCTCTTCTCCTCTTCCCCTTAGAATCTGGTGGGCGTTATTGGCTCCTCGGGGTTATGGGATGTCACACTTTGATCATCCCAAAGTTTTCTTCCTTTTTTTATATATCTATGGCGATTTATTGCCTGTCATTATTGCTTGTAATTAGGCGCCTTCTGGAATGTAATTAGTGGGGTTTTGTAATGCTTCGTAAGGGGAGGGAGTTCTGCCTTAAATTGTGGATATTGTTACTGATTGTTTTACTCCAGTAGTATGTAGCATGCACAGGTATTTTTAGAATACACGCACACACACACACACACACACACACACACACACACACACATATATATATATATATATATTAATATATATATATATATATATAATATATATAAACTTGAAGTAGTAGAATATTCTTGATTCTTATTGAGTCTAAATACTGAAATACTGTAGATTTTATTGTGTTTAAATACTGTAGATTTCGCCAGATCAAGAGAGAAGAAGAAGGAAAGCGTTCCCTCTTCCGAGCGTGAGAGCAGAAACCGGTTCCTCTCCGAGATGGAAAAGCAAAACGGTGAACTTGACTGAGACCATTTCCGATATTTTATCTGGCAGGAGGGAAGGGAAGGTTTAGTCTAATCTAATCTATTTTAAGGGTCAGTTTAAACGTTCAACCCTTTCTGTTCAGTTCAACGAATCCTTCAGACAAAGACTTTGGAAAGGCGGCCTTACGTATTTGAAAGACTTTGGGAAACGTAGACTTAGAGGCGCTGAATTTGTAGAGTTCAGTCACTCTTATGTCATCTGTTCCAGCTGTTGTATGTAGGCCTACGTTACATTTATGGCTTGTGTTACGTTTAATAGAACTGCCGTTTCATCTCGACGTTAGGCACTGAGCTGAATACGAAAGTTAACATCAGAGAATAACAGAAATCACATTTTATTCAGAAGAATTAAACAGACTGCATGTCCAGTAATGCCTGTTTTAATCAGGTTGACCTGACAGGCATATAGGATTTAGGCTCAGCTTGAAAGCTGGTTCACCACTAGAGCTAACGTGTTTCTCTGAAAATTGTGGCAAGTGGGGTTAGTCTACGGTGATTGTTGCATAGAGCTATCGAATAACGCCATTGCATACCGATATTGCAAGATCTGTCAATTCTGACGTGAATTGCATTACACCGTCGATCACCAACGTTTATGCACAGTTCGTTGTTACCTGCTGATTCGTTCTTTATTGTTGTATAATTATTCTGTCATAAGTTTGCACCATTCTTAGACTGCACGTGAAGTCAGAAGAATGTAGCTCAATCAACTATGCTGAAAGTAACCCAGGAGAGTCGAGTACGTAAAACGTGGCGTTGAGATACCGTAGACTTTTCATCCACTTTTAAATAAATATATGTCACTGACTGAACCTGCAGTCTATGAGACGAGAATCATACATTTTCTCACTCTGTTTTGATGTAAAACAAAATGAAGAATTTAGACACCTATCTGTTCTCCAGTATATTCTAAATTAACCTTTATACTTATATACTTATATATTTATATTTGCATTTAATAAAGAGTCATCTCTAATATTTAATATCTCTTGTTCTTTTGCAGATTAAGTCTCGAAATCGTTATACCTTGACATTACAGCATTAAGAATATAAAGCTACAGTAATAATAATAATAATAATAATAATAATAATAATAATAATAATAATAATAATATTAATATTAATATTAATATTAATATTATTATTATTATTATTATTATTATTATTATTATTATTATTATTATTATTAAAACCAAAACTGTCAGTACCGAACCCCGCTGGCCTTTCCAGCGAAGAGAAGGGATTGTTAATAATCTCATTATCTGCTTAACGTTTTCCAGTGAACTAAAACAGAGGGATATTAGGGATTATATAAACTTATAAGTGTTGGCATATACAATGAACAAACTATTGGCAATTTTTAAACAGGGTTAATGAACGTGAAACCACAGGCATGACATATATGATTTATGCTCACTAATGCGTAAGAATTTTCATTTTCATTTTTATTTTTCATATTTTAAATAATGAATACATACACATAATTTACTCTCATCAATAAGTAAGAAATTTAATTTTAATTTTACTTTTAATTTTTCAATAATGAAAAAATACAATTTAGTCTCATTAATACGTAAGAAATTTAGTTTTAATTTTAATTTCTTGAATAATGAAAAGATACACATGATTTACTCTCATTAATGCGTTAGAAATTTACTTTTAATTTTTATTTTTATTTTTTGATAAAGAAAAGATATTCATAATTTACTCTGACTCGCTAAGAAAAATTTGTATAAAGAAGCCTCCAGGTAAATTAGGTGTCACAATCTTTATGGTCAGAGTATCCCAATGCTCCTTGGAGCGTGAACGTGATATATTTTTTATAGATTAAACTGGTTCCTCAAACTCTCCAAATTTGGAGAGTTGTAAAAGAGGCGGTGGACATTTTGAGGGAGCGGCCGTTTTCTGTTCAAACAAATTAGAAAAATAAAAAGTAGCCTAAATTTTCGTACCCCGGAGAGAGAAAAGCATAGATTTAATGAAGAATATTATATATATATATATATATATATATATATATATATATATATATATATATATAATGTGTATATATATATAGTGTATATATATATATATATATATATATATATATATATATATATATATATATATATATATATATATACATATATATATATATATATATATATATAATGTGTGTATATATATAGTGTATGTATATGTGTGTATATATATATATATGCATATATGTAATATATGTATATATATATACATATATGCATATATATGTATGTATATATATATATATATATATATATATATATATATATATATATATATATATATATATATATATAAACTTGGGACTTACAATAAGGTTGCAAGCCCCATGACTTTTGAGTCAGCTAAAAAAATTAAAAGGAATCTCAATATTACGTTTCACCTTTTAAATCAAACGTAAGTCTCGATATAAGGAAAAAGACTTTACACCTTCTCTCTCTCTCTCTCTCTCTCTCTCTCTCTCTCTCTCTCTCTCTCTCTCTCTCTCTCTGTCTGTCTGTCTGTCTGTCTGTCTCTCTCTCTCTCTCTCTCTCTCTTCTCTCTCTCTCTCTCTCTCTCTCTCGTCGAGGGGAGAGTTCACAAGAGCCTCCGAGACTTTGCCTCTTAAGTCCTGGAAAGTTTCTGTTTATAAGAGCCTGAAGAATAGTTGACAAATGACTTATAAAAATAGTTTTTATCACTTTCTTTTAAATAATTTTGCTTAAGAACTTTGTTGATAATTAAAATTCCTGGATACATTAACTACTTTAGAATTTAGTGGATAATTGAAATAATTTCCTCCATTAATCCCACAGAAAAAAAGGCGCAAGTTAAAGCCATCATAATTAGATATTTCTGAAGGTTGAGTCAGTATCCAAATTTCTTCTAACTCTCAGAACAAATGTCTAGAAATATATATATATATATATATATATATATATATATATATATATATATATATATATATATATATATATATATATATATATATATATATATAAGAATCCTATAGACACTTAATACATGAACTACTCGGAGGAAAGCCAGTTTATAGAAGACATCATAATATTTTTCTTTAGGTTTGGTCAGTATCCGAATTTCTTATATCCCTCAGGAAAATGTCTAGAAATATTCCGACTGACGCGGAAAAGAGTAAAATAAAAAAAATTATAAATGTGATGCAGGTTCAGACGAGGTCGCATCAATTTTTCTGACCATTTTTTTTTTTTTTTTGAGCAGAATTTTTACTGCTTCGTCCACCTCCAGTTTTATTTAATTCATATTTATTTTAGAATATTCCTGCTTTTTAATTTCTACTTAAAAATTATAAATACTTTTGTAGCGCGTCGTTTCAGTAAACGCGACTGTCCATTTTTTTATTTATTCTCTGATTCCAGTGAAATATCGCTCAAATTCTATGATTATATTTCTGTTCTCTTCTTTGAATTTCTTAACAACAGTATGTCATTTCCTCTTATCAAGTTCTGAAGTCAACTTCTGAGTTTTTCCTTTATATATATATATATATATATATATATA